>CALNHX010003503.1:0-148328 GCA_940337035.1 Agriotes lineatus | reverse complement strand
TGCCCCAACCTTTTACGGGTTTAATTACTTTTTTTTAAAGGCAGATTATAGGAAATTTGAGTCAGATCCATTAACGCCAGTTTAAATTAAAATATTTTGAAATAAAGATATACATTTCTTACTCTCGCCAATTTCAATGATCTATTAAATAAATGAGATTTTCAAGGTGTAAATATTACATACAATAAAACAATATAATATACAAAGTTACAAAGAATAGGAAGTACGCAAATATATCTGTAAGCATATAAACGTACATTTTTTAAGCTTTAAACATTACTTAAATGTTGTATTTTTTTGTTGCGTGTACCAGACTGGTTTGTAGTCCTTAAATCTTGCGATAGCCATTTCAACGTTTTATGGAGTTTGCACGTAATTAAATGATTAATTAAAAACAGTTTATGAGAGTAACATGTGTCTTGCTCGTTAAGCCACCCTGGTACTAAAATTTTCACTTTATTTACACTATATGCTAATAATGTTTTCTTAAAACTTACACACGACTTACTATTTTTAAAATAATATTCAAAATGTTCAAGTAACATTGTAACTATTTTTATTAAAATACTTGAAGGTTTTTTTAGGTAAATAACACAGTCGCCCGCACCATAGTCTTTTTGCTGTAAAAACAGTTCATTATGATGCACTACAGAGTCACGGCTGCACATATTTTGACACTGATCACAATTAAAACGTAAAAGCGTTTTATGAATGACATAACCAGCTACATATACCGTCGCACAAGATTCTAATGTGGCTTCTTGATTTGGTTGTGTTGAAACTTCTATTACCTCACTGAGTAAACTGAGGTCACCATCTTCTGCTAATTCAGTTTGTTCAGCAACTGTATATGGTATGTCCTCAACATATCCCATGACGTCTTTTTCTGGCACTTCAACATTCGCCATGTTGACAACAGCATCTTCATCAACTTCGCAGTTGGAGCTCTCTGTAGGATGCTGCAATTTAACCAGCATGTTGAACTGTAGTGCTTGGCGGAAAGATTTTACTGTGGGGTTCGAAGAATTGCCTCCCCTATACCTCAGGACCGCGAAAAGATTTTCTAGAGGATCTTGGTTTAGTCTGCTGGTCAGGAGGAAATGATACCCTTCTTGTTTTAAGTCTTCCCATAGCTCCATAACTGACTGCATGGTTAAAATAAGTCCCTTAAAACAATAAACACCTTGGTTCACCTTGTTATTAGATGTATATGTTTGCCAAGTCTTAACCCACTGCAAATACTCTTTCAAATTATTTTCAGTACGCGGTACGTTGACGGATAGAGCACATGCATATGGGTTACGGTCTTTCAGCATTCGACTGTTTAAGCAATCAAATAAATAGTTAATTTTCTGTACGAATTCTGCAGTATCCAGAGCGCTGGTGCTTTTTAACTCGCCCGTTCCAACAGCAGTTCTTATCGTAGCACTCATGGTGTTGGAAAACACTTGCGTTGCAAATTTAACCCTCATTCGCTGGAAAGTATTGGGGTAGATGTGGGCATCCGTGATTTTTACAGCTGCTCGAACAGTACAAGAAGATTTATCTATTTTGTATGCCTCTTCGATATCTTTCCAAGAAACTTTCTTGCCCTCCACGTAAAAATCCTTTGATAGAAGATTATTCCGTACGCTTTTTATCAAGTGCGGTACGTCATATATTGCAAAAATTTTTGCGTCGCAGACAAAAAAATACGGCTGTTCTGCAGTAACTCCTAGATTTAAAAATGCAGCTCTATTTGTAGCAGCTTGGTCACTAGTAACAGCACGCACTTTAAGTCCTATTCTTTGTAACTCTTCGATGTTTTTAATAATGAGGGAAGATAGCTCTCCATGTTTAATGGTACCTGAAGAAACATAAAAGCTGACAGGAATCTTCCATTTGTGAATAAGTCCTCTTGCCATAAACACTAGTGCATGACTAGCGATTTTGCTTTTCCGTCCAAGATGTCCTAAATCTTCGAAACCTTCAATCATATCTTGGCGTGGATTATATTCTAGACCTTTCTTTAAATGCATTTCGTCAAGTAATACGACACACTGTTTTTCATCATCGGTCATGCTGTTAACTTTAACAGCCAGTTTTTTCATTAGTTCCGTACTGGTGCCTGTATTAAGTTGGTTTAACCGTAACCATGAAACTATTGTAGATTTGGAGGGCATAGTAAATTTTAATTTTTCTCTCATAAAAAAGTAGAGGGCTGGAGATTTGTGGTACATATTTAAGGTCAATTCTTTTTCAGCTTCTGTCCAAGGTTGTTTAGATTTGTGAGAAAGTTGCATATTTACAAAGACGCGAACGGTTTTTGGTTTCAAGCCCAGTGCATCTAAATTAGCCCCCTTTCGTGCACATTGCTTCTTCATACGGTAAATTTGTGAATTTTTTGCCGCCACTTGTCTTCGCAGTTTTGCAATTTTTTGATGTAGCACAGCAGAACTACGGCGCTTTCTTGTTTTGGTAGGTGTTGGCATTTCTAACATGGCCTGTTGAAATATGGTTTTTAAAAATAAAACATACTAATAACAGAAAAGATTTTCATGCTGTAGGCTCCATTAAAATGCTTTACAAGCTCATTGTTTTGCCTACATATTTCTACACAATTTATCAGAGAATTCAAAACGTCAATAATTTTTCTGTATTTTATGAAACTGCCAACTTTTGTTCATTTTGTGTTATTGAATAAAAACTCCTAAAGAAGTGAAAATTGATCACCCTGTATACTTACTGCTTGGGATTTAGTTTTGATTTAATTAATAAAACTTTAAAAGAAATTTTAACTAATTATACCTTATTTAATTAGTACCTACACGAAGATCGAGCAACAAATTTGGGGAAACTATAAGATTTAAGCCCCTATAATCGGACATCGTGTTAACCTACTATCGATGGAAAATTTAAAAATTTTATTATACAGTGTGGTGATAAAGTTCTACACAAAATTAATAATTTTGTTATTTAATGTTTTTTGGGAAAACCCTGACACGTCAATTTTATTCTTTAAAAAGTGGACATGGCACCGTCCATAGACTTTCCCATACTGGAAATTGTTCATATTTTCTTTTGCATTTAACAGTATAGTTGTTTTCCTCAAAACGGCTGCTTGAGCGCTATCGTAAAACCCCGCCTCCTAACATGGTTAGGTGAAATTTTCGAAGTCCCTGAAAATCATATTTTGTATGGCATAAAAATTCGATTTTTTTATTTTCTGATTCTTTGAAGCAAAATAGTAACGACAATTAGAATAAACAATAAATTTTTCAAAAATAGAAGGGTGAGGGAGGCTTTTGTTTCTGCGCTATGACGTCATTATTAATTTTTTCAAATGGAAATCCCATTTTCCCCCCTTATGTTGATAGATCTCGCCAGTTAAATGGTGATATAAAAAATTAGTACCCCACATAACAATTTTTTGAGAAAAATACACATAAAGTTCAAAAAATTCAGATTTTTTTTTAATTAAAATAAAGCACCACATCTGTTTCCTTAGAAACGTTAAATTGTTGACTTTGACACATTTGTGAAACAGTGGTAAATGTTTTAAAATCAAAATTAGGTAGTTTTTGTCATAGCTCTTATTTTCATTAAAAATAAATTCTGAATTGTTTGAACTTCATGTGTATTTTTCTCAAAACAATTGTTACCTACGAGGGGCACTAATTTTTTTACATCATCATTTAACTGGTGAGGAGATCTATCAAAATAAGGGGGAAAATTGAGTCTTTTTAAAAAATAAAATGACGTGTTTCGGGGTTTTCCCAAAAAACATTAAATAAGAAAATAATGAATTTTGTGCGGGACGTTATCACCACACTGTATACAGAACGGGCATTTTTAAAGGAACTAACCTGTATCATAGACGAATCCGGTATGGTATCTGCATCTAATTGCATAGGCGAAGCAATATGATCTTCATCCAAATGAAAAGAGCCCGAACTAGACTTCGCTTTACCATAGACACTGGCGATGTTGCGTGGTCAGGTTGCATGGCAGTTTTGTAATTTAAGGGAACAGCATTATGACTCAGCCTATTTTTTCTTGAATTCATAAACTGCTTTTCGGAAAAATGCATGGCACACACAGTTCTTTCACGTAATTGTTCTTCAGATAACGTGAAAAGCTGTGGATTGCCACAATTAATCAACCACAAATCGCGTCTTTCTTTTTCTATAGGAAAACGAAAAAAGCTTAAATCGCAGTCGGTTCTGCGATTTCGCTTACATTCAAAATATACGCACGAATTAACCATAATTAAGATTAAGCGTTCGAGTGATCAATTTCGGAAAAGGAAACGTCAAAAGAGTATACGACAACACTGAAGACAAACTTCAGCACAACTGAATGTGAATTTCCAGAAGAAATTCTTATAAGCTGTCCTGTTAATTAGCCTAAGGAATGGGACACGTCTTATCAGGAAAGCACATCAGTAAGGAACGATGCTAATGAAGAATTAATCGAAAGTAGGTAACGACCTATGACTATTGACTTATTTACGATAGAACTGACCGAAAAACCTATTTTCATAAAACGTAAAACATTTGCCAAACTGTAATATTTGTGCAAAAATTTTAAATCAGTCACTAATAATAACTTTTGAGCATATGATTAAACTTTGAGTAGTTAGTAGCTTATTATTTCTTATTGCAGTATGTTTAGAAAGTTTTCACTGCAAATTGTCTTTTGTTTTGTTACATAGCAACCAGAGCACACTATTCATTTGTTTTTACAACTAACACAGTCAAGGCACACTAGATTAAAAAGTGTTTTATAAAATAAATTAAAAGTTTGTGAAAATAAGTATGTGAAACCATACATGAATGAAAAGGGAAAAAAATAAGCTTTCCAATGATGCAAAATTTTGATATCCATTCCATTTAAAAAATGTAAGTTTGGGCTGTACCTCGAAAATTACGAATTAGAAAAATATTAAAGTAGGCCTATTCTGTAGAGCCTACAATTCCCTACAAGCTCTTTTTTGAAAATTGAAATTATATGAAATAATAAAAAAGTTATGCATGGTTGAAAAAATCGACCAGTTTCAGTTTTTCGATTATAACAAGTAGGCTATGCGTTTTTTTCGGAAAAAACAGAAGTGTCAATAAATTGGCCTCATAAATGTGCACCTTTTTCCCCATTTGACCGAAGTTGTATCTCTTACCGTTTCCGAGATGCCAATGGTGGCACCTCGAAAATTACTCCACTCTGTATAAAATCTTGTGTATATTTTGAGCGCAAAATCAAATTGCCAATTTCGCTCTTATACAAATAGCTGTTAAAATCATAACTCTGTAACTTCCTTGCAATCTGGCAACGCTGAGACGCGTTCTTGGGAAAAATGCGACAGGGATCTGTAAATGCGTCCCCGACCGTAGCCGTGAACGAGTTCGTTAGTACTGGCGGCGGCTGCTTGAGGGCCAGGCAAGAACTGAGGAGCTTTTAAATAATACGCTAATAACCCATAAGGCTGTCCTTCTTCCCCTATCTATATTCTTTGGCTACATCCTTCCTTTCACGGCCTCCTGGATTAGTGCGAGACTGACGTCTCTACGCGGCCCGCCGCATTTTTAGTTCAAGGCGTTTTTTATAGTTTGTAGAGGCGCTACAGTAGGTTGCGCTTGTACCTTTGGTTGGATACGTCCACGGCCTCCTGGATTAATATTAATCTAGAAAGTCGTGCCAACGTTACAGATAATTTATCAAAAATCCAACAGATAGCGCCAAAGTACGTTGGCCTCAGAATCACAAAAATTATGCAAATGTGGCGGGCCGCGTAGAGACGTCAGCATAGATAATATAGGAACGTCAGTCTCGCACTAATCCAGGAGGCCGTGCTTCCTTTATGCGTATGCCAAGTTTGAAGGAGTTTCGTTCACCAGTTCGTTTTTTAGTAGCGGAAGTATGGAGACGTGTTCTCGTGCTATGTCAACGCGAGTTAACAGCATGCGGTTAAAGAATTTTTAACTGCTGAAAACGTGATTCCTACTGCTACTACAATCAACGCAGACGACGCTTTTAAACATAACGACTTTGAGTTGTATTGATTACGTCTTGTGGAGAACCAATTCAACGTTATCGAGCTATTTTGTGTGCGATTTTAAGTCGTGGCTTATTCATATAGCGGGTACAGTTATTGTGCAGCACCACGCTGTGTAAATAATGCAAAAACGAATCCAACGCTAAGTTATTGTCGTTTTCCAAAAGATCGAGAAAGGTAAGGTTTACATTTTATAATAATTACAAAGCCATAGAAGTATATATCATCATACTTCAGTGCAATTGTACCATTGGTATTATTTTATCTACTTAAATATTGCTATAAAAAAACTTAACCTATAATTTTATATTTTAGATGTTTATTGTGTATAACTAACTCCGGTTTACTGCAACTGAAGGAATGCACTGTGGAACAGTGTTATGCAAGCTACAGGCTTTTGCAGTATGCATTTTGAAGACATAGCATTTTCAAGCATGCAAAACAATCGTCTGAAAAGAACGGCCATTCCTACATTATTCGATAATGCACATTCAGGTTTGTACCAAATGCTTCATATTTATTCATGTTTTTTTTAACGAATCTTTATTGTTACAGATTCTATTGCTCAAACATCTGAAATAATTTCAACCTCGGAAGATATGAACCTTAGTGTTGTTAAACCTACAACGTCAACGCAGAAGGATGCTTCTTGCCAAACGCCAATGATGTTCACCTCTTTCACACCACGAAAAAGTGAATTGTGAACAAAAGTTCGAACTTTACAGAAGAAAGCGTGTTGAGTGAAGCTTTTTTTAAATTTTTTAATTTATTTACTTCGTACTCAGCCAACAGCCGTTAGGCCAATTATAGTAGGCGTCGCTGTACATTTTGTTGTAGTTGCAGTTTGCTCAAACAAAAAAGTGTCAATATCAACAGATGATATTATCCAGTACTGCGAGGAACATCTTAGTGAAACAGTTGCAGCATTAATTAAAACCCAAATTAAATTAGCCAACACCCAGCCAAACGGATACCGTTATTCTAACACATATAAACAGTTTGCTTTAACTATTTACTTTCTTGGGCCTAAATCATGTAGATTTTTAGGTAAATCTATTTGTTTACCATCGAAAAATACCTTATGCCGCATAACTCATAAGTGGGATATCAAAGCTGGATTGAACGATTTTTTATTTTCAGTTATCAAAATAAAAGCTGATATGTTACCAGCAAATGGCCGAACTTGTATCATGTGTGTCGATGAGATATCACTTAAAACGAATTTATTTTATAATACAAGTAAAGATGAAATCACAGGTTTCCACGAAACTAATAATGGAAAAAAGTACGATCCCGCGCAGAATGTGCTTGTTGTAATGGCACGAGGTGTAATATGCAATTGGAAACAACCCGCTGCTTATTTCTTTGTTAGAGGTAGTTGCGCATGTGAAGAATTAAAATCAATAATTTTTACTTCTGTAAATAAATTAAATCAGGTTGGGCTAAGTTTAATCGCCATGATATCCGATCAAGGTTCTACTTTCGTAAAATATACCAAAAACCTTAATGTAACAGTAGAGCAGCCTTATTTTACAGTTAATGGTTATAAAATTTATAATATGTTTGACGTTCCACATTTGTTGAAATCTACAAGCAACAATTTTTTTAAGCACCAAATTTGTATGCCAGTAGGTCTTACAAATAAAAATTATTTAGATTTGTTTTACGAACAAGACAAAAAAGGTCATATCGGTTAGCACCAAAGCTTACAGATGCACATTTGGATCCAACGGCCTTTCAAAAAATGAAGGTAAAATATGCTGCTCAGATTTTTAGCCATACAGTTGCCACTGGTATCGACACGTATATTGCCTTAGGGGTGTTTCCAGTAGCAGCTACCGCTACTGTTGATTTTATAAATAAAATGGATCAATTATTTGACATTTTTAGTTCAAGCAGGTTATGTGGTAGCAAAGCCTTAAATCGTCCATTTATAGGAAGCCCAGCACAAATACATTTTTTGCAAGAGACGATGACCCTATTTTCCAATTTGGAAATTTTTGATAAAAATTGCAAAAATTTTATAAATTGTATGAAATTTGTTGAAGGCTGGAAACTTACAATAGCACCATTTTTAAATATATGGGATGCATTTAACAGAAAAATGTGGTATTTTTATACACCCGACGGGAAAATTACTTCGGGAAAATCAGACAGCAAGGAGGAAATTGTAGGAACCCCGCACCAACACAATTTGAATGGGCATACAAAAAATTATTTTCTTTAAATTGTTTTGAACAGTCTGATGGAGCAAATTGTATTGATAATTTGGATGATATTTTGATAGAATTAACACCAAACCAATTAAATAAATATGAAGTTGTTTTTCCTAAAACAAATATATTTACACTTTTGGAAATCGATACAACAGATTACAAGCAATTAGAATTTCCTGATAAAAATGCTTTTGTGTATGTATGTGGATATTTGACTAAAAAATGTGTTAAGAAGCATACACGTGCTGTTGCTTTCATATGAAAACAAAAATAAAGACGCTTTTGGAAATTTAATTATGCCTCCAACAAATTTCTTTGAGTATGTTAAACTAAGTACTTGATATAAAATTTTGTGAACTTTTTCCAAAGTTGTCAATTAAAAAAATGTGGGTAATTCTATAAAAAAAACAGTTGGAGGAAATACCTATCTTTATTTGTTCGTGTTCGGATCATTTATACTTTAAAATTTACCAACAGAGATTTAAAAAAAATGTAAAGATAAAAAAATCGAAATTAGAAAATCTACAACATTTCTAATTTTTAATGCATATGTATGTATATTAGTGGATTTAATTGTAATTATGATAAAAATATATCATTATTTAATGTCTGTGTAAATTTATGTAATTTGAATAAAAAGACTAAAGTTTAATTGTTTATTATACCAATTTATCCCTCCGTTGGTACAGTTTGGCGTGTTATTCTTTATTAAATGAACAACAGTTTATAGTATTTTTTAGCACACTTCTCTTCAGAATTTCATTGATTTCTTTGTTTGTAAAATTAGTAGAACGTGATATTTTTCAAAATGTTTCGTTTATTTCTCCAACGTTACATGTGAAAGTGACATTTCCTTATTTCCCGTCACTCATTTAGCCTAGGGTTACCAGACGTTCTCTTTTTACCAAACTTCTCTTCTTTTGGGGACTTGCAGCGTCTGCTATATATTTGACAAATGTACTGGTCATCTTTTTCTGAAAATCGCTACAATTGCAAACACAAATATGTTTAATTCGAATGTCACTAATGTCGTTTAAATATCGTTTCTCGTAAATATTGAACGCACTCATCTGCCTTTTCTTTTAGATAGGCCCAGAGGCGAGCTGAGATGATGAAATTGTAACGAAAAATATGGAGTCTAAAAGTGTTTTTAGGGAATTGTGAATTTCGCTTACGTGGCAACCCTATCTTGGTCGGTTCGGTAGCTCAGAATAACTTTTTCCTCTGTCACAGTGACAAAAACACCTCAGAAAACGTGATATTAATGATCAGAGTTAGCATATCAAATGTAATTAAAAATGCCAAGGGAAATGACAATCTGAGAGTATCAGCTAAAAATGCGTAATTTTTAAATGTTGGGTTATGTGCGTGAGCGTTTTTCATAACAGCGCCGAACAAAATCGACGTTTAGTGCGACACGAAGATCAAAGTGCCGACACAGGAGTGAAATGACTGTTTCTTATATAGTATAAACTGTGGTGATATCAAGCCATCGTTTAGGGGATCTGCCTCTCCGTCTGTTGCCATTGAGTTTTACTTGAATGATAGTTTTTTCCAGGTTGTTAGTTTTTCTAGCAATATGACCTAAGAATTGAAAGATCTTAGTGCACACGATGCTTGAGAGGCGCTTTTTTTGGCTTTATTTCTTCTAAAACCGACGCATTTATTCTATGCGCAGTCCATGGGATGCGTAACATTCTACGCCAGCCAAACATTTTAAAGGCGTCGATTCTTCTTTTGTCACTTTCCTTTATGGTCCATGTCTCGGCAGCATACAGGAATATGGAGAACACAAGTGTTTTGACGAGCTTAATTTTTGTTTCCTTAAAGATGTTACGGTCGGACCAAATTTTTGTCAGCTTTGTCATACCTATTCTACCCAGCTGAATTCTACGTTGGATTTCATACTCACAATTGCCTCTGTTGTTAATAAGGGCTCTCAGGTATATTATTTCAGACACAGCCTCACACTTCCCTAGAAGTTTTATATCAGGATGATTGGCATGTTCCCTGTCAATAGTAATTACTTTGGTTTTGTGATAGTTTATTGCTAAACCATATCCATCGCTAATTTTATCAAGACGTTGCAATAGAGTTTGAAGTTTTTCTGGGTTGTTTGCTATCAAGGTGGTGTCATCAGTAAACCTTAGGTTAGATATTTTTTGACCACCAACCATAATCCTACCATGCAACTTCTCCAAAACAAGTCGCATTACATATTCAGTGTAAATATTGAACAAAATTGGCGACAGTACACAACCCTGGCGAACTCCTTTTTGGATTGGACAAGAGTCAGATATAATACCATTAATTTTTATATGTGCCTTACTCCCACAATACAAATTACGAATGAGCTCTACCAAAGGCAGAGGTACCCCCATTTTACGTAAAACTGTCCACAGCTTTTTCCAGATTACGTTATCGAAGGCTTTCGTGTAATCAACAAAGCAGATGTAAGTACATAGGAATGTAATATTCTCGAGCTTTCTCTATCAGCTGCTTCATGCTCAAGATCTGCTCCCGTGTACCTCGACCTTTAACGAAACCTGCTTGTTCTTGGAGTATTTGCCACGAAAGAAAGTCGTGCTTGTAGTATGTATATGTATAGCATTACCTTGCTGCAATGGCTGATTAACGCAATAAGCCTATAGTTATTACACTCACTAGTAGAGCCCTTTGTATATAAGGGAATGATAATAGATGTTACTCAATCCTCTGGCCAAGAACACGTTTCCCATATACGTTGACAGAGATGATGGATCTGTTGTCTACCACTTTCTGTGAGAAATTTGATAGTTTCTGTAGAAATAGCATCGATACCGGCAGCCTTGTTACTGGCAAGTTTAGATTTCTTCGAATATTATGGGGGGTTCTTGCTCAAATCCTTCAACGTTGATGCGTATAGGAGTCAGTAATGGCTTTTTGAAAGGGAAGAACAATATTGGTGCCATACTTTTATTACCTCGCTGATGTCATTTATGAGCTTGCCAGAATCATCCTTGATAGACCAAGTTGAAGGTTTAAAGGTCTTAGTTTTCTCATGTATGATTTTAAATAGTTCACGGAATTCACCTCTTATAGCACCTTTTTGTAAGTTTTTGTGTAGGTCCTCATAAAAGCGGTTTTTGTCTTGTCTACATTTTCGCTGTATTATTTATTTATTTAATCTTTAGTCCTTATACCGTTAAGCTTCGGACTTTTATTGAGTACTAGCTGGCCCGGCAAACGTTGTTCTGCCCAAAAATAATTTGTCTCTGAAACCCCGTTTAACCACTATAGAGTTTTAATTTTATACCATGTCCATCGTCTTGGACTTAAAAATATATGAAATTTTGTAGCTGTAACTCGCGACTTCGTACGCGCGAGGTTCGTTATTTGTGTATTAAATAATGACAAATTATTTTCTGCGATCCCATCCCATCTTATCCCATCCCATCCCCGTCCCCGTCCCGTCCCATCCCGTACCGTCCCGTCTCCTCCCCTACCATCCCATCCCATCCCTTCCCGTCCCGTCCAGTTCAGTCCCGCCCCGTCCCTTCCCGTCTCGTCCAGAACCGTCCCGTCTCGTCCCTTCCCTTCCCGTCGTCCTGCCCGAACATTGATTTGCCTGCTATTAGCGAGTTCAGCAAACGTTTTTCCGATATTCGAATTTTCCATTTCTTTCATTTTAAAAACATGTTAATACGACTATTTTCATTATGCGTAGCGCGCTGGTCATCATTGCGGTTCGCACGTAAAGTAGACACCCGCGCAGCTGACTGTCTTCGACGACCTATGTTAGCTCGCCGTGCTTTTGTCATTGTAACGGACACTATAAAATGACACGGAATTGTTTTCACAATCACTTGTGCACAAACCAAATTTGAATTTCTGACTGGCTGAATGACTGGCTGCGACGACTTATGTAAAGCATTTGGAATTACATAAATTGCTGTTAGCGTCTTATCTCTTCCGCCTTCGGTTACCTGATGCGGATTATGACATTATGGGGAAAACCCTTCAAACCATTAAGCACAGGTGTGA
Source organism: Agriotes lineatus (assembly GCA_940337035.1). NCBI lineage: Eukaryota > Metazoa > Arthropoda > Insecta > Coleoptera > Elateridae > Agriotes > Agriotes lineatus. Next base: position 136,058 of record CALNHX010003503.1, on the reverse strand, counting down.
CTGTAAATAGAAACAACATATTTTCGATATTTTCCAATTTTCCGGCTTTCCCTTTGGATTTTTTAAATTTTTCTTTCCGCAATAACCTTCTACAAAGTATTATAAAACTTAAAAAACAAGATGAATGAAATCGGTAAAGTCGTTCTCAAGTTATGGCGTGACCAAGGGAAATAGGGATTCATTTTTATATATTGTTATGATATCAGAAGAGTGAATATAGTTTGATGATAAATACGATAAAAGAATTTGGTAAAGCATTGTAGTCAGTCTTTGCAAAAGTTTAGAATATAAAAGGTTATTTGAATTAAATTTTAAATAGAGATTATATTTTAAGAAATGAGAATGGAAAGAATAAATTTCATATAGTTTAATTTATAAAGTAAGATGTTAAAAGATAGAAGTTATTTACTACTGATATCAGATACGACAGACCAAATTAAAATATTAAAAGATAACAAAGTATGTAGGTATCAAATGTATATTTTAATATAGTAAGCATCAATAATGAAAATACGGTAGTTAGGAGAGTTGTTTTGGGAGTAAGAATAACAAACTCATAAAATGTATACAGAATTTTGAAAACTCTTTTTTGATATAATAAAAAATTTGAAATTATGCCTTATTTGTATAAATATTTTGGTGGTATACAAATAACAGGGTTTTTAACAAATCTACGTGGTACAAAAATATGAGAAAGTAATTTTGAAGTGATACAAGTACATAATCGGTGAAGAGATTGTGCAATACAGTTAATTAGATAGAAATAACCAGAAAACTACAGTATTTGAATAGATTTGGATTGAGCTGCTTTATTGGAACTGATACAGTTTATGGGAAGGAGTGAAAAGGATTTGGCTGGTGTGGATTACTGCAAGTGTAGGAGCCGTGATGAAGGACTGATGTATCTTCCTGGGAATCATTCTGAGTGATTGGTGGTATTTGGATATTTCATTTTCATGCAGAGGACAGATCATCGTGACAATTAAACCTGAAAAGAAGTAATATTAGTTGGAGTACATCAAGGATAGTTTACTGGCAGAAGAGGGTTGTGAAGGAGTAATATAAAAGTCGATAGGTGCAGTCTTGGTAAAAGGAGGTTGGATTCTTCAAATATTTGGATATTTTCTGGAGGATTTAATGGCTGTAAATTGGTTTGACAGTTAATTGCAGTTGGACGTGTTCGTGTGGTGACTAGTTGTACAAGGGGATCTGTGGTGCTGGATGTGCAATTAGTAGAGTCAATAAGGTTGGTTAGTAGTTTAGTCTAGTATAAAAATGAAGTAGATGAACAATATTTATTACTTGCAATAATTAAAAGAGTTATTACTTACTATAAAAGATAGAGAAAGTCATACATCTTAAGAATATTGAAATCAGTGTACGTTGGTCGTATCTGATTGCAAGTAGAAGAATTATTTTGAATTCATTCAAGATAAGTGACATTTAAGGTCATTTGACAATTGAAATTTATTCTAAATATGACAAGTCAAATATAAGACAACTAGATAAAAGAACCTAACCCTGATGATTGAGTTTTCATGGCAATAATTATTTTTAAAAGAGAAATAATTTGAAATTAATTTTTAAATAAGAAATAAATACTCACAGCTAGCAGAGCAGGGCAATTGAATTAAATACTTATGGTACAGAAACGTGAAGTCATTGCAATATATAGATTATAACAAACCTGTAGGTACTTAAGTTACTTTAATTGAATTGAATTTAGTTATACGTTTATATCTTATACTGTTTCTCCTATATTGTCGGGCTTTCTTTCGCTGACCTTTTCCATTTCTTCCTATCTTGTGCTAATCTTCCTACTTCTTCCCATTTAATTCTTCTTATATGAAACGGAAGGAACTACATATCTGTTATATCTACCTGAGAAAGTTTGGAAAGAAGAGGAATAGGAAGAGACATGATAAATATTATTAAAGTACTATACAAAAACAACAGAAATAAAGTAAGAAGTCTCAACAATGAATCTACAGAATTCGAGACAAATATACAACTAAAACGATTATGTGTGTTAAGTCTACTGCTATTTTCGGTAAGCATAGACGAAACCATTAAGAAAAGTAAAAAAGAAGTAATAGTATTGAAACAGGATACCGAAAAATGGAAAAAATAGTATTACAAGAGCTCATGTTTGCAGACGATATGATACTGATAGCAGAGTCGGAAGAAAAATTACAACGGAATTTAACAAACTACAAAGAAGAACTAGAAAAAATAAATATAGAAATAAACATCGATAAAACAAAAACCATGATAATATCAACAAAAGAAAAGAAGCATAAGATAGAAATAGAAGGGAAACTGCTAGAACAATTTAAAAGCTATAAATACTTGGGAACATACACAGAAGAAAACGGAGGGAATCATGGACTTCGACCGACAGAGACAAAGGAAGAATCACAGCTACAAAAATGCGATTTTTAAGGAATATTGAAGGAATTACGAGAAGATATGAGTGATAAATAAGGCAGTAATAAAAACCCAGATATAAAGCCAATAACAACAATAGTAGAAGTGACACAGCTAGGTTGGCTAGGACACCTTCACAGAATGGAATACCACAGAGTGACAAAGCAAGTATATGAAGTAAAAGCACAAGGCAAAAATAAAGTGGGGCAACCACGACTAAGATGGCAAGAACAAACACGACAAGCTGCACTGAAAAGAAGAATTTCGCTGTATTATTGAATTTAATTCGTGGTATTGCAGTTGAACTTCCTGATTGTGCAATCCAGTTTCTTTTATTTTCCTTCGTCTAAGAATTTACTTGAAGGTTTCGGGAGACATCCATTGTTGTTTAGGGGAATATAGACTTTTACTTTCGGTAGCTGCAATGGCAGTTTGAATATTGTTCTTTAGGTTCGTACATAGACTGTCAGGTGAGGGTTCGATAGTGTGATATTTAGGCTGTGCGTCAAAAACTCTTTGGAAAGCCTCGTGATTTTTTATTTTTGGGAGTGTTGCTGTACGTTTTCTTATAAAAGTTTTTAATTTAAGTTTCATAGAGGCTACCAATAGTTGGTGATCGGAACCGCAATCTGCACTAGGTCTTGTTTTTGTATTAATGATGGAAGAGCTCCATCACTGTCGAACAATGATATAGTCGATTTGATTGCGGTAGGCTCCACCGGGAGACACCTAAGTATATAGTCGCCTTTTAGGTTGTGTGAACATCGTATTTGAGATCTTCAGTTTATTTTCTAAGCAGAATTGTATAAGACATTCGCCTCTGGGATTTATCTTTCCCAAACCATATCTACCTACTATATTTCTTACATGTACACAGTTACAGACAAAGCTGTAGGGTTGCCAACATTGTGCCGATCCTAACCCGAAGAAAAAAATCTGGTGTGATACACTCACACAACTTCCTTTTACAGTGATCTTATAATTTTTCTAATTTTCAAGTCTCTCATAAAATTTCCAAAATCTGAAAAAATTACAAGGGACAGAAATAAAACAAAAGTTTTAAATTGTTCACATCTGTATTATTATTGTTTATTATACGCTACGCGAAAAGTTACTGCGAAGTTATACTGCATAGCAGATCATTAATAAATAATACGTACTACAGTTTTGAACCTTTTCAATATCTTGTACACTTTAATATTAAAGTGCAATTAGATAAAGATGTTGAATTCGATATTACACTCAAAAATTTTTATATAACTTTAGAAGATGTGTTGCTTATATGAGCCATTTTTATTATTACATTTATTAGCTCCTTTTAAAGGAGTTCTGAGAATTAGAAGCCATCCCATCGGCGGCTCCACATATAGTTTATTTTGTTTACTCATGAAACGTGCTTTAATAGCAAATATAAGAGCTAGAGCAAAGATGCTTTTATTAGGAGAAACAGGGCAGTGAGAAAAAGGGATTATATGTGAATAGACCTTTGAGTTGTTTAGTCGATATGTATTTTTAGTTTTATGTTAATTGTTCAAGAAATATATTTTAAAAGGATTTGTTGTTTGGGGAGCTCTTAGGTTGTATAAACTAATGAATTTTGCATTTTCCGTACATACAGTGAGAATAATATAAGAGTGTACATGGCTGAACTATGCAAAATTAGACATAGGACATTTACTTAATATTACCATGATGTTTGTAAACAAAATATTAACACATTGACTATAGAAACTAATTGATACTATATAATTTCATTGTAATTTCAAAACCGGCAATTGTTACTAGCATGGGTAAATTAATTAATGCTAAAATAAAATTGTCAATGTACAGTCTTACATTATTCACACTGTATACATACATATGTATATGTATCTATGTTTTTAAAATCCCCATCAATTTTTTCTATTACAATCGCGCATTAAGTTAAATTTTAGTACAAACAGCAGACAGTGGCCACCACCATTCTGGGAACAAGTGAAGCGCGGACTTTAACCCACGCAATATTATTCATGTTAGAGTAAAATACAATCCGACACGCCATCTACTATTTACTTGCAAATTTACATTTTCACAAAGGGCCAGAATAAAAAAAATGCACATGTTCCTTATTTAAAAATTGAGGGTCCGTCACAACCGCACAACAGAATTCGGTACTCTCTTAAAAAATACAATCGACCAGTAGAAGATCTCCAAACAGCGAATTTAACACAAATATTGATTTGAAGGTTATTCTTTAAATTCTAAGGTTTTTCCAATTTTGCATCCCCCAAATGCAACTGGGCCGCAAAACTCCCACATCCCGAATATCGATCCATAGAAAGTCTTCAGCGAATTCGACACAAATATTGATTTTAAGGTTTTTTGATAATTATTCCGTTTTACCAAATTTGCAACCCCCAAATCCACCACAGATGAAGACACAATAACAAAGAAAGAAGTTCAGGATTACTTCTCCATGGGATGGAAGGGGACGAGAGTAAAACTCGGAAGGCCTAACATAGAAAGGTCAGTCGTTAACACAAGAACCTCTCTGATTGCCATCGATAGGAAGTCAAGAGATCAATTTCTAAAAATATCTCAAGAAGGCTTGAACAAAGTAGGGAAACTAATGGATCTCAAGATAATAAGCAAAATGTCACTACCCAGGCAAATAATAATAATCCAAATGAGCGTGGATCCGAAGAGAAGGATTCTTCCTATTGTGCCAGGAACCATAGACGTCATAGCACCATTGATACACGCCATACGGCATACCACCTTTGTGGTAATAAATTACCAAATGCCCAACTTAAGCAACTCAGATGATGCGACTGCTTTCATAACAATATTTGGGAAATGCGTGATAAAATCTCTCAAAGGAAACAAAGAACCACCAGGGAAAGCAAGAGAGATAATAAAGAAAACCACAGTGGGAAACCGATCATTAAAGCACATAATCCAGATGGGATAAGTAAAGGAGACTAATGAGATAAAATGGATCAAGGTGATGTTGGGAATGGACGTAATAGCAGAGACAACGAACATTTTAGTCGTCCTGTAAGAGATTATCTCGATCATAGCTTTCCGCAACGGTGGATCGACCGGGGTGAATTTATTCAATGGCCCCCCTCGCAGCCCTGATCAAACCCACTGGACTTCTTCTTATGGGGATACCTGAAAGATCGGGTACATGCAACTGAAGTTGATACCATTGAAGAGTTGCGCCATCGAATCAACGTTGCTACAGAGGACTTGCGAGAGGAATTTCGGCAAGAGTCGAGAAACTGGATTCGTTTTGCGCTACTGTGTGTTGAAAAGCATGGGCAGCATTTTGAACAATTTTTGTGATTTTGGTGAATTTTTATACTTATGCAGTTATTGTTCCACTTTCTTTTCAAAATTTTTTGTCTTTGTTGTTTATGTTATTTTGAAAAACGTGCTTAATGCAATAAAAAAACATTTTGCATTATTTAAAATTGAAAATAAGTAAATACATAATTTAAAATTATAATTATGTACTTACACCAAGTTCTCAAATAAGTTGTAAAAAATATTTTTTCACTACCTTCTTTGTAAGTGATCCTTACACATTTACAAAAATTGTTACAGTTTCCATGACAATGTACTTACTTCCCTAGAGAAGTGAATTACTTACATCCCGCATGTGTTACAACTGATAAGATGCCATGTCTGCCACTTGGTTAACACGAAGAAAACCATTGTCGTTCGTACTATTACAATAATAAGTAATTATAAAAAAATTATAATGACGAACTAGAAATTAGATTTAGAATTTAGCAGAGTGAAAACTCTGTCATTTTTTCTCTATGTTTGAAATTATATCGTCTCCAAAGAAACAACAAAATCTTATTTCTTTGGAAAAAATCTCGGGAAAAGAATTTCATTTCAGCAGTACTCAATCAGTGGGAGACTGTTTTTAGGACCATTAAAACAATCACTTTTTTACTTCCTTTTACAATAAAGGAAGTATTGGATTCACCCCAAAAATTCGAAATTGAGTTTTCAACAGATCTTCACGTTTCAGAGTCCCCTGAACCCAAAAAACATATTTTTTTTCATTGGTTTGTCTGTCTGTGTGTCTGTCTGTGAACAGAATATCTCAAAAACGGAAAGAGGTATGGCGTTGAAACTTCATATATAAGTTTTGTGTACTATGTAGATGAGACAGCAAGCTTTTGAAGAAATTCGCATAACCGGAAGCAGGTATTTACTCTTGTGATTTTTCAGTTTTTTTTTGATTTTTTCAAAAACGGCTTCAACGATTTTCTTCAAACCTTACGTTTTTATTACATTTTTAATGTGTATTGATGTGAGATAGGTGATTTTTCAGTGGAATACTTCTAAAATGGGTTTCTTTTGTTTTTTTTCTATTTTTTTATTAACTCCTATTTTAAATAGAACACCCGGTATATTATTACTTACATCTTTGAATTCAGCTTAAAATTCTAGAGAAAATTTGCCTCTTGAACTAACACTCTATTTTGTACCGTTATTGTAAAATTTGTAATTTTTGAAAATTTTTGACAAATGCTAAAGAATTTAAAATCAAATTTTTGGCTAATTATAAGATCACTGTAAAAGGAAGTTGTGTGCGTGTATCACACCAGATTTTTATTATTGGTTTTTCATCAAATGTTTGTTAATAAAAAATGTTTACTTTAGTCCCATCTACCTACCCTAAAAATCTCCTCCGTACGGTATAAATTACCCGATATATACGGTGTGATTTTCAACGTATAGGCATAAACTTGGGGATTTATTCCTCATGTCATGACTAATAGGTAAAAATTATTGTAATAAAAGATTTTTAGTTTCCTAGATATCCGCGAAATTTATTTGCAAATAAATTGCATTTTCTTTTCAGGTAATAAGGAAGTAAATAAGGTACACATAATTCTGTCATAAGCATGCTGAAACTATCTACACCGGCCAATTGTGAATTGAGCGCGAAAAGTAGGAGGGATGTTTTGTCAGATTTAGGGATATTTCGCGTTCGCTAGGGGGAAGCGCTGTGTTGTCGAGTTCCCAACACTGTCCCTGGGCAACATTTCAATTTGTTATAATTATAAACAACGGTCAACAGCCAAAGCAACGATCATTCTACCTAGTGGCAAATGCCCTACAGAACCATTCTAGTTTCTAAAGTTTGTAACAAACCAAGCCACTACCAGTGCCAGCTACCGCAGTAAGCGCACACCAAGCACAATACGCCAAGCTGCAGCGAACTATCAGCATGGCCAACTAATATTTAGGTTAGCTTACGCTAATACAGCCATTACAATCAACATAAAAACATGATTCTATAAAGCATGCCATGACAAAATGTTATTTGGCGCCACCTCTTAATGTTATTCTGAACTTTCAATCAGGGCCTACCACGATATTCAAATTAAAAACAAATACTGCTGAATAGGTAGATTTGAAAACAATATTTCAATCAATTATATCCTCAAATTCATATTGCCGTAGTTTGAGTCGGTCATTTTTATATAAACAGGTTCTTTCAAAGCTATTTAAAATGGTTAGAAAGTGGTTTACCTGTGGAAATCCAAACAAACCACTTTTTGAATTTCCAAGCGATATGCAGATTCGTACCAAATGGCTCCAAGCTATTTCAGGAGTGATATTTTTAACACGTTGAAGGACACTAACGCTGAGCAGCGTCCTTAATTGTATCTACCACTATAACTGAACGCTGCACGGCGTCTAATTTTCCATATAAAATAATAGTAATCCAGTTGTTACTGTCACCACTGGTACGTACACAGTCATATCAGTGTCACACAAACACGAGTTATTTGCCCCAAACAGCTCTCTTACAGTTATCTACCTCTTTGCCCCTACTTGTGCAGAACGCTGATAAGCATCGCAGTGCGTCACAGCACAGTCCTATATGAAGTTGGCCACTGTCCTTCAACGTGTTAATTAATAATAAAACTAATTAAATTACCTTTATTTATAATATTTATTAATCATGTATTACATGTATTTCTAAACTTAATGAATACTCTACTTTGTGTATTAACCATTTCGATGAGAATTCTCTAAAAGTAATTGACAAAAATACTCGATTAAAAACGCTACACCAACTAGAACTGTAGATAATACATATTTTTTATCACATTAATTAGAAGTACCTACCATTATGTACATTTTTTAGCAAATTTTATCTAATTTTGAAATTAATTAAGAAAAAGAACATTTACAAAAACCATTCAAAAGAAACCCAAGCTCAACTTATATCTCCAACCCAAATTGCAGATATTTAGTATATGTACCTACTATTAAAATGTTGACTTTAAAGCTAAAGCGGATTAGTGTTAATTATTCAAAGTTTATTAAAAATAAAACAACTTAGAATGATATACAGAAAAATTGGGGCAAATTAAATGTTTTCCATAAGATATTCCAAGCTGCTGACGATTGAGACAAAAAATCAGAATTTCTTGGAAAAATTGTTCTAAATTATGATAAAAAAAAAGCTCCTCGTTAGTCAGAAGTTTGGATTCATATGTGTACAGTATGGAGATTTAGCTCTCCTAAAGGATATCAGCACTGCAGAAACCATTTAGCGAATTTACCATCAAAAACATTGTTATGGTATCTTGGTGACTGTAATTGTTCAGATGAATTAATTAAGCAACGTTTAATGGCTAAAGTCGCCTAATTAACAGTTCCAGCAGAAAGAATTTGCATCTTAATTATTGACAATATGTCAATTAAGGAGAAAGTGCAGTATAGCAGATCTGAAGATCGCATCTATGGTGTAGATAATACTCAATATACAACCGTTTGCAATAAACCTCAAATAGCAAACAAAATGTGTTGTTATGTTATATGTAAGTACATTGGTTCTCAACAATATACAGATTCCAGCACGATATTTTTTTCATTCTTCTTTGAGAATTAATTACTTTTACTCGTTAACAATGAGAGTACTTAGTCTTCTTACTGACTGTGGTTTCGTTGTTCTAAGAATTTTTGCAAATAATTTTTAGATTTAGATTTTTTGTGGTGGAATTCTAAAAAACTACATGGAACATCCTTTCCTAAAACCCGTACATGATCTGCAAAATGGACTACCTTTTAAGCTTGTACGGTACTTAACGAAAAAGGATTTGTACTCATCAGATTTTGAAAAAATTTATATTTTATATGCTCTTCAGATTTTTTCACCCACCGCCACTGCCTCTTTACAGTTTTTAAAAGAAGCAGAACAAATTGAATTTTAAAATGTCAACAGCATCTACTGTGAAATGTTTAGAAAGCATATACGACTGTTTCATAATGTGTGTAATAGAACAATATCTGCAAAAGTTAGATAGCAGCACTGCACCGTTGGTTCATGTTTCTGACGAAAGACTATTGATTGGACGTAATACTTCAGAACTATATCGATCCTATGCAAAATTCGTCTGCATCTGCTGGTTTGCAAGGTTTATCCATGAAAGACTCACGTCTTGAAATTGACTGCTAAAAGTACATCATTAGGTATACATCACATTTTTACTTCAAGAAGCTGGTTTTTACTATGTATTAACAGGTTCATTTAGTTCGGATGCATTGGAGTCAATGATTGCACACATGCGATAGAAAGTTGCTTCAAATGACGCAACAATGCTCGAATTGCTGGGCATGCTCTTCGTCTGCTATTACGCTGTGGTATTATGAAGACTGCCATCCTCAAAAATTGGACATTATAGTAACTTCACTAGTTCTCCAGCATTTCCAACTACCACGGCCAACTAAATTAAATACTATGGCCTGCACATAGGGAATACAGTGCCTTTATATAGACAGTGGCGACAATACAACTAAGCCACACCCCCGCCGCCATATTTATGCAAATTTCTAACGGGTGTTTATTTAAATCCGTGATCAGAGTCGACTGTGATACGTGTTTTACGTTTGGCAGTACTGAAAACATTCGAGATTTGCAGGTTAAGATTTGCGTCAGTTTATGTCAAAACTGACGCAAAACCGAACCTACTAACCTCTAATTTGACATAGAGTGACAATACACTTCAGTACTGCCAAAAGTATAACACGAATCACAGGTGATTTAGCATAAACATGGCGGCTAAAACCACGTGATCTAGGCAGCCAATCAAAAATAGGACACCCCATTGTCGCCACTGTCTATATAAAGGCACTGTAATAGGGAACAGAGCCAGTAGATATAGAGAGTACCGCCACGTCCGCCATGTTTGTTCCTTTGTCAAATGCGTCACTTTGAGGTTTTGTAACACAATTCCGTCAACGTGACATTTATTGGCAATCCGAAATTTTACTTAAAATTGGCAAGACTGTAAGTCTATGTCAAATTCGAGGTTAGTAGGTTAGGTATTGTTTGTTATTTGACACAAACTGATGGAAAACATAACCTGATAACCTCGAATTTGACATAGACTTACAGTCTTGCCAATTTCAAGTAAAAATTTAGACATAACTCAATCAGTCATTGCTGATGGGAACAAAAATGGCGGCGATGGCGGCATTTTCACGGATCAAAGAATGGCGGTACTCTCTATATCTACTGGCTCTGATAGGGAACACCCCCTAGAGACATCTATTGATTAATACTGAAACGTAGATTATTTATGGCGGCAAATTTAAATATTTGACATATGGAATACAATACCGTGAACCGGGGCTAAGTGGATTTGCTGGGCCAAAGTGGATCACAACTTCCTGCTGTATTAAAAATGCACAATCCAAAACCTGTAACGTGCTTGCCAGTTTTGCCGGCGCAAGTCAGTCTTGTCTTTATCTATGAGTCAGTCTAACACAGAATGGTGGTTGTGCTCACATGTTAATTTTCATAAACAAAGGTAAGTTCGTATAAAACACTATAGATTCTAAAATTCCGAAATGTAGATTTACCGAAACCTCAAAATTCGTTTATTTGCACAGACGATCTGTTAATATTTATGTGTATTTGACCCGCGCATATCCATAACCTAACATCTGACTTAAGAATAATGAACCGGCAAGATCTTTGTGTTTTAAAGGGGAGCTCCTGTGGGATTTTTTGAATGAACTGATGTCACTTCTCGGGGCAACGTAGATCTCATCAAAAAATTGTTTTTAGTCCCCTAATCCTCATTTATTATTAAAATGGTTGATGCATTTTGGTATTTCCAGTGTCGTTTCATATGAGGATTAGGGGAAAGTTTTCAAAGTAGAAACTGAACGTTTTTGTTTTACAAATTTGTTCCAGATGGTTCGTAAATATCAAAAGAAACTAGACAAATACGGCAAAAGGAGCATCCCCTGAAATACCGAAGACAACCTGTTCTTAATGATTCCAATGAAAATGGTTTAGAAGAGGCCTTAACATTATGAGCGGAATGGAGATTCCCTTTGAAGCCGATACAAGTTCGTCGTATTGTCCAACAATTTCTTGCAAAACAGGGGTTAAATACCAGGTTTCATGACAACTTACCTGGTCACGACTGGTTTGAGAGTTTCATTTCAAGACACAAAAGAATTTCCGTGAAATTTGCCGAAAATTCTAAAAGGGTTCGCACAGCACTTTCGTATGAAGCTATCAAAATATAATATAATGATAATTTGGAAAAAGTTTTGAACGGTTATCCACCAAGCTTCTTGTGCGTTTTTATTAACTGTAAAAATTACAGCGGAATGTTTGCCTAAAATATACCATCGTAAGCAATATTTAATATCGAGAGCAGTGGGGTGGTCATTTTGACAGCCCATTCTGCTAACGTAAGAAAATAAGTTCTCAACTACGTCCTGATTTAGATGGTACATGAGTATCTACTCCAAATCGTACTTTGATTTTAGATAGATAGAGATATTTATTTATATTCAAAAAAAGATACAAAATATATATATACAGCACGTGACAACTAGCTGAAGCTCTGAGAATTGGATGCGCAGTACTCTTAAACCGAGTTGGGGGGAGAATTCAGCTCTGACAAAATTGGGTTCGAGTGAAGATCAGTTGTTGTACCGATCTTCACTCGAACAGAATTTTGTCTGAACTGAATTGTCCCTGCTAACTCGGCTTAAGAGTACTGCGCATCCAATTCTCAGAGCTTCAGCTAGTTGTCACGCACTGTACACGTTGTCCCCAGAAATTTTGAATACGAGTAATGCAATGCAGTGTTTCTAGGCACTGTGATTTTGTTCTTCTCGATTATTAAAATAGGTTGTCATGATTGTTATGAGAGTGGTAACTAAGCGCCAAGTAATGCATTCAAATGCCCGTATTCAAAATTTCTGGGGACAACGTGTATACAATATGAAATACATACGATAGGTAGGTACCTAGGTGCTGGAGCACCTGTATGTATCAGATAGTAGTATTTCTATATAATATTCAAATAGAACTAAAATACACATTTTTAAATTGAACTTTTATAGTATATTATGATACTAGGTAGTGTATAAGTGGGCTTTTAAAGCATGTGCGACGAGTTTAAAAGCACAATATGCAAGCGGAGTGCTTTTAACGTTGCTAGTGCTTTAATGGCACTTATACACGTGTATCATACGCTCTTTTTTCTATGATCGTAATAGAAATATAAAAACTTAGTTTGGTGACACTTTCCGTCACATTGTGTTAGATATTCTAGGTTATGTTGATATTCAAACTTACGTCACTTTTGACACTAGAAACTGTGCAAAAAGTTGTCATTTTGACACGATCGTAGAAAAAATACATTTACATATAAAAGGTCTAGATTATACAAATTTAATTCTAAAATAAAGAGAAGTCACAACTTTCAGCTAACATATATATTAAAAAGGAGAGACTACAAGTTATATGTTACAAAATAGATTAGAATTTTCTACAATAAAGTTTGCTATCTGAAAGCATTCCGTTAAGATTATTACATCATGAAATATTAAATTGTGCAATTAATATAAACAACTGGTCTATATTCTTATTTATACTTCTAATGTTAATATGGAGGATATTTAAAATTTTGTTATTTACTACAATTTTTTGTTTTAATATTTTTTTGTTCACAAGTTGGCCGTTCAAGTTTGTTTCAATTAATGTCAGTTGTTTTACGTTATCATCATGAGATAAACGTACACACTTAACAATGACCGGTTGCTCAATAACATGCCCTTTTGGAATGGAACAAGTCCTTTGTGTTTTCCGATCCGCAAACGTGAAATGGTGGAATTAACCTCATCAAGAAGTGCGATTTGTTTTTCAATATCAACTCCACATGCGTTGTTTTTACAATCGTACTTGATCGACGTATTAAACAAATCAAACCAACCGTTGATTAAGTTACCGCAATAGTCAAAACCTTTTGAAATACTTTTTGATAATAGTTGGCTTGCAGGCAAAACTTTTGTCTTTGACTGCCGGTCACGTTCAAGTGATATTGATTGACTTTATACATGATTGTAAGTTCCGCATTAGTCACTGACAATAGCTTTTCAAAACAGGATTTGTCGATGATTCTGCTGTTAATATTGAACTTTGATCTAAAAGATGATTCCTCAGAAGCTTCAACAGACGAGGCGCGTCAGCGAAGACAAAAATTTTCATTGATGGATCATAAGGATGCGAGCAAAAACACTGTTGGTCGTGTCCAACTCCGAGTTCCGACCAAAAACCAACATTTCCTGGACCCATATCACTAGTAATCGATACAACAGGGAAGCCAGCATTGTACATTTTGGTTACAATTTCGTCAATTGTATTCTTCTTAATTTTTTGATCGTATTTATAAAAAATGGGCTGTTTCCAGTTTCCGACCAATCCGCGAGCCATCACTGTCTGACAAGTTTTGTGAGGACCTACCTTCTGCTCATTTGTCTTGTCGATACAAATTTGATTGGATATGTAAATCTCATCAAACGGCAAAACCGTTAAGCGCTCTAAGGTACTCATGTATTCACCTTTAGTCTTCATTAAAGTTATCACATCATCAAAAGTTCCCTGGCTCAAGTTAAAACGGGAAGCCCAAGAGCGTAAAGTTGATAAGGCAGCGAATAGGTACCCGTGAGATCTCAAACATCGATAAGCTCTTGGGCTTACGCTTCTCAATGATATCGCTGCAGCAATGTCTTCTGAAGATCATTTAGCTATCTTCCTTTCTGGATGCAAGAACATGATAGCTCAGGCGTGAAGATGTTTCCCAGTACCTTCCGGATCTTCCTGCTGCACTCTCTTCCAAAGCTTTCTTCTCTCACGCTAAGTCGGCGTTCTTTGTGAGTTCCTCGAGTTCCTGCTCCAGAAATAAGATCATAGCCTTGAGGATTTCCTTTTCCAATAGACAACTGCAACTGCAAACAATACACGTCTTATTAATTCGTATTTTTGGAAGTGGATGATTTAGACCAGTGATTCCCAAAGTGGGCGATATCGCCCATTAGGAGGCGATGAAACGATCCAGGGGGGCGATAGTAGCCTCGGTTGGATTTGGGGGGCGGTAAATAAAAATAAGGGGGCGGTGAAAGCTTAAAGAAGGAAGAGAAGATAAGAAGATTTAGAAAAACCATTCGTACATATTTCATCTGTTGTGTAACATAGTGTAACATTATTTTCCAAATAAACACACAAAATGCAAGTTACAGATTTATTTATTCCATGAAGACTATTTACCATTATTAAATGTTCTTATTCTTCTTCATACCATTTATTACTTTATTTATTCAGTCTGTTTATTCTCCGTTTCTTTAATTTTACTTTATCACACCCTTTAATACACCATCCAAAAAGTAAGTACGATTATAATAAAGGGCTTTTATTATTCAAATTTGCTTTTACTCAAAATACGGGTTACAAATTTGTTTATTTTAAAAATATCATTTTCTCTAGCAATAATAATTTATACAAAGTTTTTATATGGTATATTTTATTATAACATTTAATAATTGACTTTTTCAGATAATCATTTGAGTTTGGCTTTCACTTTAGTTATTCCGATTGTCAGTTAATACCTACAAATTAAAATCTAAGCTCTGATGTTACCAAACAACTATCCCAACTAAATGAACTTATATGCTCGAACCTTTTTAATCAACTATTCACAATTTAACAGTAACTGTATCTAATGTATCATTCATTAAAAAATTCTCAAATATTTATGTTGTACTTTTAATGTATAAATCCCCCCTTGTACATTTTAATTGCTAATTAATTTATTCTTTCAAAATAATTTCCTACCTAGAAGTACTCTTATAGATAATTATCGGTCTCAAAAAGCTACCACTACAATATCTTTCTGTGTGTTCGCTTAAAGAATGTAGATTTCCAGGGGGCGCTGAGTAATTTTTTTTTTCTGAAAAGGGGGCGGTAGGCCAAATAAGTTTGGGAACCACTGATTTAGACCATCACAGATCAAAATCAACTTAATTTATGTACTAAGAAGAGACAGTCCCTCCTGCAAGTGTTTCCTTACCAGCTTGAGATGTCAGGTAAGCTCGATGCACCATCACCCATCGGAGTCTCTGGCCTGACCGGACTCTCTGTGATGTTACTTATTTCATCACAATCCATCACCGTAGCTAAAATTTCCTCTACTGCAGCTCGTCGCTCCTTTTACCGGCTTGCTCTTCACATTCGTCCAACTTTCGCTTCCTTTTCATTACTAGAATGTTTGGAGACACTTGGAGGCATGGTTGGAAGGTGTTTGGGAATTTCAACGTGGGTACAGCATCTTGTCTCAAAAGTCTTGCTGTTTTTGGAGTGTAATTCAACAATTGGTGCTTCAGAGGTACTTCGTAAGCATTACTCGCGAAGTGGATTGAACATATACAAGCTGTATGTGAAGCTAATAGCATACATTAAATACATATTAAACCAAATATTTTCGACTTACCATTTTTGAGGTTAATTTTAGCTTTCCGCTTACAGGGGGTTATCAACCTTTTCGCTACACCCGCATCCTTTGGAAACCCGAAATATTTTATTTCGACACCCTTAGTTTTCTTGTTGTCATTCTTACAACTTGAAACGGCATTATTACTATTAAAAACCTAAACACAACGTGTACTCGCTAAATTGGCGGCGTCAAGATTCTCTGACTTCACTGCGCAAACACGAGGAATTTGGGTAGGCCGTCTAGCACACCATGTTATTCTTCACCATGGAAATTGCGTTAAATTTCAACAAAAACAATACACAAATTTCACGGTGCAGCTGCAGCTAACCTTTTAATTTTTAAACGTCAAATTTTGACATTTGATCTAAGAAACACACCAAAATGCTTGTGAATTCTCACAATAGGTGGCTACAGGAGGTGTTCCCTATGTGCAGGCCATAGTAATTTAGTTGGCCGTGCAACTACATCAAGCATAACTGAAAACGAAGATGTCGAATTACCTGCACATTTAACAGTTAAAATTCAAGATCGTGCAGACTTAAACTATCCAAATTCCATTTTTGTAGGTTTTACAAACATTTATTTTAAAACCGTTTATAACCTAAAAAATATCTTTAGTAAAGACAACAACCAGAACCAGATTTAGGTGCTGTATTTCACCACCTGATGGCGCCAAAAACAAGATGCGTCTAGAGATCCTGTATATAGTTTACTAAGAGTTGGGCAAACAGCCAGATTTGACATACAGTTTTGATCCAAATTAGATATTTGACATATGTCGAACAAAGAGGTTATGGGGACCAACCTTGCTAACTTGCCTTTGATGGGAGAGTTTTGAGAGTATTGATCATTCTTAGGAACTCTAGAACCGACTATTAGCAATATACAGCCAATTTAGTTAAGATTTAGATTTGCATGTGTGAAACTATCAGTCGTAACCTGTTACAAAATATGCAAAAACCGCACTTTTATCACACATGCCTTGCAAAAAGTGATCCAAACCAATCAAAATGTATCCCGTTGTTTGCCCAACTCTTAGTAACCTATATACAGGGACTCTAGATGCGTCTAAGGTCACTAAATCACGTTAGCTACGCTAACACAGGTAGGGAAACACCATTTGACAGGTTCAAAAAAACGAGTTTGTCAATGTCAAATTTACCATAGGCGCTACTAGTAAGGGCATAAATATTTTTCTTATTATTAATATATCCTTCGAATGCAATGCCACAATCATTTCTCTAGGTTGTAAGTTAGGCAGATGATCGTTTTTAACCGCAATTTAAAATGTGTTTTGTCTACTGACCCTGAAACTTGAAGATCTGGAGAAATATCAAAGGTAATTTTTCACAATTACAGATCATTTACCTTAATTATGACCGGAAGAGATGATTATAATCTCGAATTTCCTAGTTCTCCCGACGAATTTTGTCAAAACGTATTTATATTTAATAGCATTATGGTTTTCATTTGCCGCGTTAAAGGTTTCCTGAACAACAGCATAAAAGGGTAGACGCTGTTTTAAGTCCCTGAAGGTAATTTAAACTGCAATATTTAGTAATACTTTTTAATGAATAACTTATTGCAAATTAAGGACCAAGAAATAGCATAAAACGGCAGAAGTGGTTGAAAGAAATAAATAGACCACTAGACGACATGCATCATTTACGTGTATGTGAGGTACCGAAGTATTGGAATGCAGCGAGCTGTACAAAATATTCGTTAAAGCTTTATATTTGTGATAATTATTTTTTTAAAGTGGAAAACGTTTACAAATAATTCTTTATGTAATATTTATTTATTGCGTTCACATTAGCTACACAAATTTCAATTTATTTCTGTTATAACCTATCAACTGATTGGGTACGCCACTGACAAAAACGAGTTTGGTTTGACATAAATAACGCTGAGTTTCCCTACCTGTGTTAGCGTAGCTAACGTGATTTAGTGACCTTAGATGCGTCTACAGCATTGAACTCAATACTACGTAACTGGAAAGGCCCCGCGTGCTTTGACGAAACGAACAGCTGTGTGCCAGGGGCAACAGAGAGAGAAAGGACGACGTTTAGTATTGGTTTCTTTGTTCGCCTCGAAAGCTTAAACGTTGTTTTTTATGGGATTTATTTACGTGTGCCGTTTTATCTCTGATAAATTTCTTTTTTATTTGTGTATTCCTATTAAGAGTGTAAATTAAAGTGTTTTGTGGTGATAAAGTTATTAAGACAAATATATTGTATTGTTCTACTTTAATTGTGGTCAATAATAATGGTTCTAAACTGTGTGGCCTATGGGTGTAATGTGGTACACGACGCAAGGAGCAAAATTTCTTTTCACGCGTAAGTTTTATTAAAATCTTCAATTATAAAATCAAAAAGTAGCCACGCTAGCGCAATATATACTTTTATTTTAATATATATTTTTAAATTTGCTCTTGTTTGAGGTTAAGGAAAAGGCTGAGAAAAAAGAAAACTTTAAGATAACTTGTTTAATATTTGCGTTTTGTTATTACTTACTTGAATAAAAAAAGGTAAAAAAAAACTGTGTCGTCAAGCGTAAATTCAAATTGTGCCAATTTTAATACATATTGCACTCCGACATTTGAATTTCGCTCTGCAGGTAGGAGAAAAATTGAAGTAAGTAATGACAGTCAAGACATACAAGAAGTTAATTCTTTGGTAAAGTGTTTGGCAAATAGAAATTTGACAGATTTCCAAGAGAATGTAATTTTTTATATTTCAGGTTATATAGTTCGAAATTTAATAAATCTGTCAACATGTACTCACTGCAATGACATTTTACTTTATAATAATAAACCTTGTAATGATGATCATTCTTACGTTTCCTCAGGTGACAGTTTTAAGAAATTTACTAATTCTGTGACTCGTAGTGGTCTGATTTATTCGTCTAGTGTTGTATTTAAAATAATCAGTTTCGTGGAAAAACAATTCAGATACTTAATAGACCAAGGAGGATTGTTAAAAAATAAAAATTTAAATGTAAAAACTGTGTTAATAAAGACAGCAATTAACCATTTTGCAAATATTATTCACATTTTTGAACCCAAACATCCTGTGGTACAAGAATGACTAAAATAGTATTATTCAAAAACTGTTGACTCATATAAATGTGTACATGGGAGGGAAATAAGGTTTTGGTATTTATTTTTTAAATTAATGGTTTTATATTGTCGGATGTAGAAAATTCTTTGTATGCAACATGTGTGTAAAGCACCTTTTTTCACTCGTGATTGTTTCTTACATCAAAATTTACATTCGTAAAAAAGGTTCACTTTACACACATGTTACATAAAAATATTATATTGTATGTTGTGTAAATAACTATTGTCTGTTGTTTTAATTTCTGATTGTTTCCTTAATTTATTCATTACTAATGATGTTATGTGTTAAATTTGTAAAATAATGCTTCTTGGAAATAAATAAGAATGAATAACCCGAGGTGCGTTTTATTTTCTCATTTAACTCTACAGTAATGCAAACATTTAACATTTTTATTCCTATATTGGCTTAAATATTGATTAATATATCCCAGCCTTTTATTATATATTAAAATAAAACCTTTATTTTAATTACTTTGCCAAAAAAAAATATTTTAAACTAAGCGCGGCCCAATTGACGTATTTAGCCGAATGAGTGAGAGAGAGACAGCGATACTAAACAACTGCGGGTTGCATAATTCAGCCATTTGCCTCAGGCCTTTGCCATTGCGCGTCCTTTCCAGTTACGTAGTATTGAGTTCAATGGTCTACAGTCACTTTATAGAAACAGTCTGGCCATATGAAATGTCACTGATGACATAAGACATAAAATGGCCGCTTTCAGTGGCGGATCAAAACCAGTGACGGAGTTGGGGATTCTTAATATTTCAATTAAATAAATGCTTGGATAGATAAATACATGACTGAATACAAAAAATGTTGTATCAATGACAAATTATAAATTTTGTTTACAATTAGTGCTCCCACGAATAATAATAAACCTACAGAACTTAGTCATTACAAAACTAATAAAACAGTGGGTATACAATACGCTTAAAATTATTTTACATTTATATTCTGATCCTTTATATTATTCTAATATGCGCAATTAACCTGCTTGGCCAAAGGTCCCGCCTATTTTTATTTATAGGAAAGCTTTTCGATCACGCCTATTTTTGCATATACACAAGACACCATACCTAAAACTTGAGCTTTGACAAAGTCAGTTTTTTTGGACTGGCTTATAAGCTTATTGATAACGATATGTATTTATTATATGTATTTCATTTTACGCTATAAATTACTGTAGATATGCAAATAACCATTGTAAATTGAACCAAACATTACATAAATGCAAATAATAACTGTAATTCGAATCAAACATAAGTAACATAAATATTCTCTTAAAATTACTCATTTTTAAATCTAATGTTTTATATATAGGTAGCTATATACTCATACATTGCATTGCCACAGACTTGCTACTGTGTTTATTTATTTGTGAGCTTTTATTTCTCTTCTTCTTAGCAGCTATCTTCAAACGAAAAATTATAAATCTGTAAATTATATGTTTCTTTAATTGGTGACACATGGCAATATGTTCAGCGCAAACACTCTGCATTTTATTTATATAAAATGCTTTTATATTAATATTTTGGTTCTTTATAGAATTCCAGTATTTAACGAATATTTCTTCTAATTTTAAAAAATATTCAAATGTTTGATTATTACAAAAAAACAGAGTATTGTCTTTAAAACACTTAATATGTGATAATTTTGCATACCTTAAAGATTTGTCATATTTTTTCGAACCTAAGCTAGCTAAGCATTGTTTACATGTAGTATTAGTTTTTCTTATACTATTAATAATGTAGCCACATATATTGTATAGCGAATTTAATTCGCTGTAATTGAGTTCCCCAGGTTGGTTTCCTAAATTGTCTGGCAAGAGAACTACTTGTTGGCTATCAGGAACTTTATGGGGAATAAAGTCCAAAAAATTTGCCACAAAATGTCTATTGTCCTCTCCATAGCTGCTGCTTGACACATCTTTAAGAAACTGAGAAACACAGACTAATTTAATATTATATCTAAATTGGGAAGCATTCGGAACAACTTGTCTGGATTGTATGATGCTAAATAAGTTTTCAAGACAATCCTGACTGAATCTTGATGTCAGCAGAAAGGTGTATCCCTCTTTATTTAGTAATTCCTCTTGAATGTCTAATATAGACATGGTTGAAATTATTACACCCGTCTGTGAAGGCTTCCAAATTCCTCTATTACCAACTTTGATATCAGAAAAGATGTTTATGAAGTCCTTCAATTTTCTTATAGTAGCATCATACATTTCTGGTCGTAGTTTGCTTATAGCCATAATTGGATGCCTCGATGTCATGAGTTGAAACCACTCCTCAACCTTCTCAATAAACCATGCAGTGGTTTCGTATTCAGGTTTTCCTAATTCCTGCGATAAAAATTTTAAGCCACTGCTTACATCGTGATGTATAACATGCGTAGACGTAGACACTCGCATTGTTTGAAAATGGGTAGGGCTTAGATCTTCTTCTGTTAGCTTAGGCGCCAACAGAAAACGTAATTTTTCTTGATGGCCTATCAATTCTTTGATATGCTGTGATTGTATAATGTCAGTTGGTAAATTATACTGTTCTTGAATATGTTGAGGAATTTTTATGATTTTATTATTAACCAGCATAGATTTAATATTTTTAAATAAATGTGGCACATCGGCTAGCATATAAATTTTGCGAGAAGAATCAAAGGGATGAACAATAAAACTATTGGCTTTTGAAAAACGACCTGCTTTTATATCCCACAATTTCCATAGAGCCTGATTTGACCCTCCCATATCTGACGTGATGCTAATAATATTTAACCCAATTGCTTCTGCTTTATAAATAATTTCAAATAATATATTTTCATAAACCGAACCATCCACTGAATTTCCAGTAAAATGATAGGCCACCGCTTGTTTCCATCGGGAACTAATACCGCCTAACATTACAAAAAGAGCATGAGTTGCTTTTCCTGTATGCTGTGGTAAAGTAACTTGCCCCAAATATCTATTTAATGAGGAATCATAAGTTCTCCCTGGTGTTATCGCCATTTCATCTAAAGTAATTGCGCAGTCTTTCTGTTGAGGCTTAGTAAAGCAATTTACTTTTAGTTGCAAGAAAGTGAAGACCTCATCTAATATTCCAAAATCAAATTTTAGATTTTGTATACGTCTTCTCAATGTTCTTGGCGATGGTAGAGGAATCCGTTGTCGTTGTAGTTCCTTATATCCGTTTGTACCACATACAAATTTTAATTTTAACGCATTCTTTACTGTACTGTTACTCCACTCCATAAAGTTTGTAGATTTACGTTTTATGGCTTGAATTTGATCTTTGTTAAAAACCTTATTTACCAAATTGGTTGATTCTAAACATCTATTTTCTCGTTTCAGTTTCCGAATAATTTTTTTGTAATTTAGATTTCTAATTAGCAGTTGTTTGTATTTTTTATTTCTTTGTTCTAAATCTATTTTTAGTTTCTTAATCTCTTCTTTCAAGTTTACATGAGAATCTACTTCATTTTGGGTGTGCTTAGTCACTGTTGATGGTACTTTAAAATTTGGAGAGTTGTTTAGAAATATGTTAGTATTTTCAACGGCTTTAGCCTCGGAAGCAGACGATAAAAAGGTAAATATAGTCGGAACCGCATTCTGCATAAGTTTCTTTTTGCCATCAACCCGTTGTTTCTCCCACATCGAATCTACAAAATGCTTGTCACAAATGCTGGAATTATCATTAGGATACCAATGTTCTCTGTTGACTTTTTTTGCCCACAAGTCTCGCCTGTCTCTATTTATAGGAAAAGTTCTCATTAGCACGCCGTTTTCCGATTTGCTTTTGCATCCTACTGCACAGCAAAACCCCATATCTAAAGCAAAATTATTGAAATAAGCAAATTCTTTTAAGCCTCATCAGCTTACTGTTAAGAAAATATATTATAACTGCTTATAAAAATTATTATTGTGTTTTAATTATGTGCTTGTATTTTAAAGAACTTCAGTTGCCTAAATGTCAAATCAAAATTTGAATAAATTTGACTGACACTTGAAATTTAAATGTTATTGTCAAAGTGACGCAAGACATAAAATGGCGGCACCAATGGGAATCGTGACCATATTTGGCCAGACTGTTAACGTTAGTGTATATAAAGCGACTGTAGATGCGTCAAGGTTGGTAAAACTGAAAGCGTGTTTAGGAGGTTGCCTCAAGATTCGAAAAAATTAAATTCGCGGGGGGGGGGGGGGAAGTAACTTGTGACGTCATTAGATACTACATATTTCTAACCTAACTTATTGAGATTATACGTGGATTGTTATGTTGCGCTTTTTCGTAGCTATTTTATACTTATTTATTGCGTTTACGTGTGTTATACAGAGGAAATAATGTCGAAAGCTTGATGTAAGCAGTGAAAACAGCTTATAGCCTCCCTAATAAGCTTTTTTGAGCAAGAACGTGACAATGGAGGACCCTTGATTGCTTTAGCTGCTGTACAAGAGGTTAGTTACATTGTGGAATAAATGTATAATTATTGTATTATTACATTATAGTGTTTTATTTATTATAGAGAGTTGCAAATGCCTTGCAAGTATGTATACCAACCGTTAGTTCGGTTTCACAGACGGTAAAATCAAATGAACATATCAAAAGCGCGAAGCAGAAAAAGCATAGAACTCAGCCCGTAGTGGACATTGACGATTTCGATCGAGTAGCCATAAGAAATGTGGTTTATGAAATGTACCAAAACAGTAAGTGAATCATTTACTCTCTATTGCTGAACATTACAAGTAAGGATATTTTTTTGTTAGAACAAGATATTACTCGGACATCTGTATTGCGAATTTTAAAGGAAAGAGATATTTACAAGGGAGGAATATCTTCGTTAGAAACGGTCCTGAAAGATATAGGATTCCGCTGGAAAAAGGATGATCCACGCAGAGGGCTCATGGAGTTGGATCACATTTGCTTTCCACAGAGTGGTGTCTTTAAGGAAGTACATTAAAAATCTGCAGCAGGAAAAGACCGTCACAATTTGTATACTTACACGAAACGTGGATTTTCGAAAATGGCACTGTTTGTAGGTCATGGGAACATGATAATAAAAAAGCGTTAAAAAATTAAAATCAGATGGAAAAAGGTTAGCATCATAAGTTTAATAACTGAATTTAAATAATATTATTTATCTATTTTCTAAGATATATCTTCCTTCATGCTGTGAGATAGATGGATTTATTCCTGGTTCCTCATTGATATTTACATCGAGCACAAAAAACTCGGATTACCACGGGGAAATGAATTAGGAAAATTTTAAAAATGTTTCGAACACCTACTTCTGAAAAATTTGGAGGAGCCATCGATTATTGTTAATGGATAACGCAAGTTATCATATCACGATAAAACGCCCAATGCTAGTTTGAAAAAACAAGATACATATTTTACTTCGACACGAAGTGTACGAAGTATTGAAATTCCCTCATATCGAAAACCACTCTGAGTCAAATATCTCTAAAATGCGAGCCAACCGACTAATGTACCCACTATATCAAATCTCCGTCTCGGCGGTGCGGATCTTTTGGTGAAGATCCCAGCCCACTAGATCAATCCCCAGCATTGGGGGGTGCCTAAACGTGCTGTGCGGGGGATGTATGTTCGTATGTGTACACAATTCCGGTCGCCATGAACCTTCCTGAAGTCTTGGATCGTTTTCATACAATAGGTCCTCCGAAAATGAAGGCAACATCAACTTTTGAGCTATGGTCGTCAGCAAAAAAATTTTTTTTTTTTTTTTTTGATGAATAACTGGTTCATAGCATTTCATTGTATTAGCGAAACGGAGTGATGCTGAGTATCGAAGTATTTTTGAAAAGCACGGAAGGGCGCTTTTCTTGGGTGGGGGGTACCGTATATTTATTGATTGGTTAGCAAGTTGGTCAATGGAATTATTGCAGTTGGTTGTACAGTAAGTATATTAAGTGAATTTTGTGTGCTAAAGTACTAATGATTTTTTTTCAGACACAAACCTCCAAAAACGTATGTCGCAGACCACCTTGCTGAACAGTATGGACATACTGTGGTCCGACTTCCTCCCTACCATTGTATTTTCAACCCCACTGAAGATGTTTGGGGAATTTCCAAAACTTATTATAATAAGCATATAGGTGAAGATGGGTACGGTGAAGAAAAAACCCTAAATATGTGGCAAAAAGCGTTATGTAACAGCTGAAACGTGGTCAAATTGTGTTGCACAGGCAGATGGCATTATACAGAAGTGGGCGGGCAGGGAAGTGAGTTTTGACGTAGAAGACATTACTCCAATAATAATACAAGTCAACGAAGAAGAATCTGATGACACTTGTGATAACGATTAATTATATTGTAGATAGTTTGCTGAGTTATAGTGTATTTAAATAAATGTACATTATTAGTAAGTTTTGTTAATGTTCGTTTTAAGTTATCTTAATAAATTCATAAATGAAGTTATTAGTAGCTTCAGCGTACTTATGCGAACGCTTTGTCCGTCCGTCCGTCTGTCTGTCTGTCTGTCTGGATCGCCTGTAACTTTCGAACGACTACAGATATCGAAATTGTGAAAGGGGGCAAAGTTGTTGCTAAAGTCCCGAGCACCTTCATGCGCTATTTGGTTTTGGCGAAATGTGGCGATTTTCCACTTTGCAAACAAAATTTCCAAGCATTTTAGCACGGTGGCGGCTCGTTCACTTGGCGCCATCTACAGAACTTCGGTGGTCACGTTTTGAACTACACATTCTGGGTGCGCTATAACAGAGCCAGTAGATATAGAGAGTACCGCCACGTCCGCCATGTTTGTTCCTTTGTCATATGCGTCACTTTGAGGTTTTGTAACACAATTCCGTCAACGTGACATTTATTGGCAATCCGAAATTTTACTTAAAATTGGCAAGACTGTAAGTCTATGTCAAATTCGAGGTTAGTAGGTTAGGTTTTGTTTGTTATTTGACACAAACTGATGGAAAACATAACCTGATAACCTCGAATTTGACATAGACTTACAGTCTTGCCAATTTCAAGTAAAAATTTAGACATAACTCAATCAGTCATTGCTGATGGGAACAAAAATGGCGGCGATGGCGGCATTTTCACGGATCAAAGAATGGCGGTACTCTCTATATCTACTGGCTCTGCGCTATAATTCCACTTGGCGCCATCTACAGAACTTCGGTGGTCACGTTCTGAAGCTACTCTTTAGATCTGTAATTGAGCAGTTTATTTAAGTAATGAACATACATTCGTCATTTTTATAACTGATAGCAACGTGTAATTTTACATTAAGCTAGTGAATCACCCAAGTTACTCTTTGGTGGGAAAGGTTGTTAGAAGTCTTTCAGTTTGTAAAGTACACCGCGTCATAGATGCGCAGAACGCTAGACACGTCTGGACGAGTCCATTACGTTCAACAAGGTGATTTCCGCTGTTGTATTCAGTTCATTGCCGTTCGTCGTGTCATTTTGTTAAATGTTTCCGTGACTATTAACTCGTTAATAATATCAAAAAGGGGTTTGGGCGAGCACCTTATAGTCTGGTAGCTACATGACGCATTGGGGTTAGTCATTTACTGTCCGTAGCGCCATATTCGAACTTTCTCAGGTCGCACGCGTATTCAAGCGCCTTTGGCCTGCGCCCTCTGCCAGATTCCCAGCTGTTGTCTAAAATGCGGCCACGACCAAATGGCGAAGTTCCATGCACAGCTTTGGCAAAAATTCACAGCAAAACGGGGTAATTTAGTAATAATGCCTCGCCCGGGATGGAGTGTGTGACGAACGGCGAGTCCTCCCGCGGCGGAAAGCGTTTATGGGAGGGCGGCCTCGTGAGCTTCTGGTAGAGCTTGTACTTCTTATGACATGCCAATTTATTTAGCATTATAAACCAAAAATAAATCAGCATGAAAAGTTTTCCTTTAAAATGGGAATTTTAATTTGCCCCCTAAAAATACCCATTGCTACGCCACTGATACCGTCTATTGGCGCATAACTGTAGCCACGCCTATGTACTTCTTGCTTTGAAGCCACTCTACATGTTACAATCAAAAACACATACAACCTTACCAATTATATATACAAAAATGTTGATAGATGAGCATTGAGTATTTGTGATTTAAAATTATACGATTTAATTAAATTAAATATAATTTCATTTTACTTTAATTTTTCGTACTTTTTTTGAAAATAAAAACCGGCCGACGTTCTAAGTCTAAAAATTAGCAAAATTTTAAACTATCATACAATTTAATCGGTCCAGTATCTTCGAAGGAGATAGCGAATAAAGATACATACATTTTATTTCCAGCGTGATATTTCTTGAATTTAGAATTTTTCTGCTCACTATATTTATAATTTAAAAACTTCATTCTAATAAATATCCGCTGTTTAACAAACATTTTCAGTATAATATCGACATCATAATTAATTTTGAGTTTATTAATAAGTTTTTTTGCAATTTTCTTTGGGTTACTTAAACCGGAAGACATATAATTTTTAAATTCCTCATCCAAATTTTTAATCAGGGTAAAAAACTCATCAGAAGGTTGAATTAATCCACCATATGACAAATGTACTACCCATGGAGGTACTACCAAATTATCTACTTGTTTTTCTTGTAAACTATAAGTGTGATTGCCCAGATGAGGAAGACTAGTTTGAAGTTTTTCGGCTATCCATCCTGCTAAATATTAAAGACAGTCTTTTTCTAAATAATCGGTTAGACCGACGTCATGGGGTTTTTTGACTTCCATGTTTTCAAACGTATCTGATAAGCTTGAAGTTAATGAATCTTCAGCAGGAATCTCAGCGCCAGACTCTCTTATAACTTCACCAACAATATAAATATCAGAACAACGATTGGTATTTGAATTAATTTGTAGGTTAGTAGATTTTCCCAATATGATTAATCGCAGCCGTTGTAGAGCATGCGTGGGTGTAGGATGATCGTTTAAACCACCTTGTGTTCTCAATTGGCCAAATAGATTTTCTAGCAAATCTTGGTTTAATCTGTGCGTTAATATGTAAGCTATACCATATAGTCCATGTAAATCTTTATATAAATGTTTTAACGAATTGATAGATAACAAGATTCCTTTTTGAAATGTCTGAATGACCCTTTTTCTCTTGAAAATGACCGTGCTATCCAAATTATACATTTGATATAAAATGTCATTTTGAGCATCAATATTTTTACCATATGCAGATTTAATAATTAGGTCGTGATCGGGTGTATACGAGTTCATGATGTCATACCATGAGTTAACAAGCTCTATAAAATTGGAAACTTCAATTGTTGCATTATTATCGGTATAGTAATGTCTTAACGCTATTGCTGTTGTATGACTCAGTAATTCTGCTGCCATACGAACATTCTGTCTTTTGGGGCTTTCGACAGTTAAATGATTTATTGTTAGCTTAAAGCAGCTACTGATTTCTTGCTTGTTTGATAATATTGACTGATGTAATGTATGCTTATTAATAACACAATTATTATGTACAAATTCTGAATCTAAATACCAATACCTAATTAACTTGAGAAGATGTGGGGCATCCGCAAAGAAGTAAATATTTGAACCAGTCAATTGATGTGTAATAAATGGGTTTTCATATGTAACATTTAAATCACGCCACAGTGAAATATTTGTTGATCTGCAATCACTTACACACGCAATAACTTTAAAACCTATGTGGTACAGCGCATTTATAACATTATGTAGGATTTCTGGAGTCATCCTTTGATCGGCAAAAACAGGAGTTTTCCGTTTTCCAATTAAACCTTGAGCATTTACAATTTGCAGTTGTGAATGAGGTTCAACTACCCGGTCATTTTTGACATATTCGTACGATTCAGCAACCTTCATCTCATCATATTGAAGAACTACTAACTTTTTTATTTCTGACAGTTATTTCTGCAATTTTTAGAAACTGGAAAACAGTTTTCAGTAAACCATGCTGCATGTCCATTTTAGAAGCCCAACGTTGCAATGTTGAAATTCCTGTATTAATAAAAAAAAACTATTAGGTAATTAGGTATCGTAATTTATCACTTTATTGATATGTTATAACATAATGGATGATCAATTAACCTGGTAATGGATTCTCTTAGATATATGTAACTCACCTTGCTCAAATATCTCAAAGTAAAAGCTTGAGTAATATCCTGTGTTGTCCATTTTATATTTCTAGAACCTTTTATTTTTCGTAATTGAAAATGCGTAAATATTTTTGGAAAGATACTAGCACATTTGCAACACTTTGCGACATTAATTTTCTTTTTACAGCTCATTGTTCTTAATAAATTTATTTTTTCTTGCATATTTTGTAGTTTCCTATCCTTTTTTGCTGCGTTGAAAAAGTAGTGAAACAACCAGACACTGCACAAGTCACAGGCATTGTAAAGTTTATCAACAGTTATTTGACATTACGATCTTAAATTTCGCGCGGTTCGTATGACGTCATGAGTAACTTTTTGCGGGGGAAAATAATCAAACTATGGGTTTAAATGGGAACGAGGCAACCTCCTAAACAGGCTTTCAGTTTTACCAACCTTGAGATGCGTTTAGTGTACCTGCATAATACTAGATGCGTTTAAGGTCACTATATCAAAAGGTACCGCCATTAGTAATTTTTTTATATCTATCCTTGTCGCACAATTTACTCCAACTGGGGATACAAACACATACCACAGTTTATTTACACATTCAGTAGGGACACGAGCATATCTCCACTTTCCGCAGATTTTTAGTACGCATGCGTTGAAACTGGCGGTCCTTCGACAGATACCCGCAGGATGGCGCCCTCACTACTCTCTGATTTTGACATAATTTTCAGATTTTGACGATTAGTTATTGTTTTAGCTAATAAAGTTTAAGCAATTAAGTCCATTTCGTTTCACTCAAAATGGTGATATGTCCAGATTTTCTGTAATTTTATATAGATTTTACAACGCAATTAGTGTGCCAAGAAGTGTCAGATTCTAAATTAAATTTGTAATTTTTGTTTTATGCAATGTAAACGTACATTTTTTATATTCGTATAGTAAATAGTAGTATTCACTATTCGTTTCGTGAAAAAACGGTACATTCATATCTCAAAATATAGATGTTATGCGATAAGTTCAGTATTCGAATAAAACGCGGCAGAGAACATTGCGCCATCTATGGCATTATTCACGAAGGCCAGCCAGCACCGCCATTCTGTTAGAAACTTGGTAAGAAAACATCAAAGGCGCCGACACCGTCGTGTCCCTACTGAATGTGTAAATATACTGTGCACATATAGGTCGTTTATTTTTTAAAGATCCACCACCTGTTGCTTAATGTTGGCCAACAGAAAAATCACTAGTTATAGTTACTTTTGTGAGTTACAAATGGCAATTCTGCAAGTGAGCTGTCACCTTAATTTCATGCGTCAAACCGTCAAACAACGCAAGCGCAACTCAGATAAAGTTGAATTTTCAAATTTTTTAATTATGCCTCTGCAAGGAAGGAATTTACTCGACAAGAAATTGAAAACCGCCTTATTCCAATGTTCCCTCGAACTGAAAAACCTAGTCCCTTCTTTAAGTAGCCGACAGCTAGAAGAGAAACTTTCAAATATCTTTGCTGTGATTTCTTTGGGTAAAATTAACTTCAAAATTTTAAACACGAATTATTGTAGGTATCTAGATGTATTACACTCTTTTAATGCCGGCCAGGAAGTACAAACTTCCAAAACTTACGGTGGCCCTAAAAATCTCCATTTTTTGATGACCATTTCTTTCGGAAAGAATTAGGTCTCAAAATTTATGATTATAAACGAAGTGGGGAATATTTCACTCTAACAAAATTGTTAACATTTGCACGGGACACTTTGCAGTATAAAGGATCCCGATCATTGTTATATAAAATGTTGAAAGCCATGGGCTATAAATATAAAACGGAAAATAATAGAAAAATTCTTGTCGAAAGGCCATACATAACGGCGAAACGAATTAAATTCTTAAAAATGTATTTAAGATACAAAGAAGGTTTCCCAAACATAAAATTTGTATACTTGGACTAGACGTCATCTCTTCTGTCAAATGTGCAAAATGTGTTGAACATGAATTTGGTTATAAATTCATTATTTGGCCACACTTCACTTTGAACAAAGCACCTTATTTTCGTCCAGTTGTGAGAATTGGTGGAAAGATTTATACATTTGTACATCGATCGTGTTTTCTCAGTCAGTCTCAGTTGCATAACTCGAAAAAATAAGGAATTTTATGGCTCCTCCGTCAGAAAACATGATATCCCACAGAATCTGTAACACCCCTCTGCATTACACATTACACCATCCGGTAAATCCGTACCGTAAATCTAATTTTAAATAATTCAAATGCTCAAACTTCCGCTGGGCCAAATGTCAGTTTACAATTTACATTTAAAAACCTAACCTCAATTTTGAGTCCTCGTTGTGGAAATACCCTAGCCATGTTGCCACGTATTTCTTTCAAAGAACATGCGACGTTGGCGGATCTTTAAATAAAAAACGGCCTATACTAACAATAATTTCACTTTACAGCAGAGCCACTACACCAAAAAGAAAATCCCCAAATACTAGTGTCTTCCCTATTGCACTTGGGAAATTTGTATTTGTTATCTTTATCTCACAATTTTCTCACATTCTCACGCGAGGCATGGAATGGCGGTACCTTATTAATTTAGTGACCTTAGATGCGTTGGCAATTGTCACAAGAACATTTTACAACAATGAAAGTGATTTATGGAATAGCCGTGATAGCTTTGCTCACGGCTTGCTGAATTGTGTGACAAAAGTCACGTTTGTCAAACAATTCAGCAATTCGTGGCTTTGCTATATTAATTTTAGTTAACCATGCTATCAGAAGGTCTGCGTTCCACTTTAGTGCGGGAATCACAGGTGAGATAGCGTTGTTAGTTATTTGTCACAGTTTAGATTAGGAAACGTATTGTATATAAGCTACCGGCCTGAAACTTCACAGCAATCCAAATGCAAATACAGTTTCTCTCTATGTTCTCTTTCTGAGAATATTGTTATACACCGAAACTATCAACGTGCGGGAATGATATGAAGAGGAAAGCTACCCAGAACGAGCGACAGGGATAATGTTTACTCACAAACATGGGCGTAGCCAGGGGTGGGCAGTTGCTGCCCACCCCTAAACATTTACAAAGAGCAAAAGGCCAGTTCATTTATAATCATTATTTGCAATTCACATTCTACATTTAAAAAAATCAGCAGCAGATTTGCGGAAACTGATGATGTTTCAACTAAAAAATTAAAAAAACTATAATAATAGTAGTTGATTGTGTAATTAAATGTATGCCCCCTCTAACTGGAATCCTGGCTACGCCCTTTCGCACAAACTTTGAACATGCGGGTAAACACTAGTAATGGGCATAACCGGACAATTTTCATAACCGAATTATTTGTATTCGAATCATATTAGTAACCGAATGATTATTTGAATAATCATTCGAATAAATTTTGGCTCTTGATTTGTTTCGATTAAGTCAGCCGGTTTGCCGGTTGACGGTTCACCGTCATCTACATCGACATCGGTTCACCGTCATCTGCATCGACATCGTAACTTGCAGATAGCAGAGGAACCAAAACATAATATGTACGGTCGGCGCCTTAGAAATCGGGACACGTAATATGTTCTTCTAGTCTTTGGAGTATTCTTGCTCCGGTTACTTCATTAATGTGAGATGGCATTTCATAATTGACAAACAATAAACAATCTGACGTAACAATTAAAACCATAATAACTGTAAAAACCCAGTTTA
Organism: Agriotes lineatus; assembly: GCA_940337035.1. Taxonomy (NCBI): domain Eukaryota; kingdom Metazoa; phylum Arthropoda; class Insecta; order Coleoptera; family Elateridae; genus Agriotes; species Agriotes lineatus. Next base: position 102,938 of record CALNHX010003503.1, on the reverse strand, counting down.
TACACTTAAAAAATACATACAAAATATATATCATAATAGTGTGTAGTGCCCGATTTCTAAGGCGCCGACCGTACATTATGTGTTATGTATTGGAAATTAAGAGGTATTTATTAAGAAGTGTAGAAAGAAAGAAATATGCCGGACTGCTTGCTAATCGCAATAAAAAGTGGTAAAACGTTTATCTTTATCGATCGGGCTGGTTAAAGGCGCCGCCTCTTGTTTTAAACCTTTAGATATGTAAGCAAATACAAAATTGTTTTATAGCTTGATGCGTCTGCAGTTTTCAGGCGTTCAGGTTTCAGGTCCCCAGAATTTGATAATGTTTATGATAGGAGGTAGTTATGCGATAACCAAATGGTGTTTTCAATACAACCTGCTTTGTTTATGAGTTATGGCTTATTTATATTTACAGAATTTTGAGCACTGCGTAGGTCGCTGAGACATGGCACGTAGTACCTTTGAATAGAGGTTTTATATTCAAAGCGTAGTACGTATCAGCATGAGGTTATTTTTTATTCGAATACTTGGACGAAAACCGAGTTACATAGGTTATTTCAATAACCTGATAACCGGTTATTTTTCATTCGAATAAGCCCATCACTAGTAAACACATTGCTTGCCGTGAATTGCTTTCATCACAATTTGGACAAAAGAAGCAACCAGGTCAATGCTCCTGGATTTGTTTACGTAATTAAAGGGGTTTGGCGTTAATTACTGACCTCGTCAGCTTACGAAGCAGTAGTATAGGTATTATGTACAGTCGTGTTCAAATACATCTGGGACAATGTTTTTTTCATATGTAGGTTCAGATAAGAATTGAAGAATATCTCCATGGATTCCCTGCTATCAGAAAGAGTTACATTGAACTTTAACAGGTAATGAAATCTGTAACTCTTTGTGATAAGAGGAAATCCATGGAAATATTCTTCAATTCTTAACTCAACCTGCATGTGAAAAAAACACTGTCCCAGATTTATTTGAACACGACTGTACCTATAAGCTTAATATTTTTGTGTTTGTTGTATACAATCCGAAATAAAATGTAAATGCCTGTTTATAGAGAGAAAATTCTTATTACCTAAAAAATTAGGAGTCTTCCTTCTCCATCCTCTGTGTCCGCCATTTTGAAAGAATGGATTCTGTTATATCTCACTTACAGTAAGTCTGATGATAATAATAGTTATTACCAAATATGTGGAGGGGAAAAATTCATATACAAAAGTATTAAAGCCACAACTTTTAAAATACTGTTTCAGCAATCAGAATCATTAATCGCTACTTTATTGTATTTCTGTAGATTATAGGTCAGGCTTTCACACTTTTGTATTAATTTTCTCATGATCTTTAGTTACTTAGAATAAATGGCACGTGGTACAAACAAAATTAAACTATCATGCTTCGTGAAGCGAAGTAAGACAGAGAATAATAAATATGCCTTAAATATGGTTTAATTATTTTCAACTAGTTTGTTAAGATTTTCCCCATGTAATTTGCGCCTTCACGACCGACTAGGTCCGTAATTTTCCATGTGACTTGACACATATGGTTTAACACATGCACCTCCTCAAGGTTCAACTCTGATTTGCTTAATTATGGTTTTATCTTTTAACTACTGTTTTTAAAATTTAGCCTGATGATGACTTTTTAGTCGAAACATGTCGCTGCTGTATTAACCTAACATTTATTAAATGTGATACATGGGGAATGTTTGGTGTTTTTAATATCTCTCCTGTGATATACAACCCCATTTCGAGTTACCAATGGATCCTTTCGTTGAAGTATATCTACAATTTTATCTGGATGAGTAACTATTGTAATTTGAGGCAATGTAATTAGATTTAATGACGTTTACCTTAGCTTGTCTGGTTCGCCAACCCTAAATATTTTCTTTGAAATGGGCAACCAATGATGCACTGGAATAAAAATTTCTAAATTCCATATGTCCGAAGGTACTAATTACATTGCCAATAACTAATTAGGTTCACACTAAATATCTCCTATATTAAGTAAAGACACAATTATTTTCTTTGTATTTTTAGTGCAGTGTAGTCTGTTGACTTGTGTTGTGCAAATTTTCATAAATATCAATTTACCATGGCCAAAGCCAAGCTATGCCCGTCTAAACCTAGAAAAAGTATAAAACTGATTATGAAAAGGCTCCGACTAAAGTAAGTTAACTTTCTTAATAGTTCCCTTTTTTAATATTTTATCGTGTTTTTTAATAATTTATTCAAATACAACTATGTGAAAAAATTAATATGTAATAATAATAATAATAATAATAATTGCCTTTATTATAATTAAAATAAAAGATATATGGAAAATTGTAATGCATAAGAGGGCAAAGTTCGGGCTATAGCCCGCTCTACCACTTAACCCTCGAGTAGGAGCAACTGAAAAAAATAATATTTTGTATTTGCTGACCTTGCATCTCTTACATGCTGGAGTTATTAGTGAAGTTGCAGAAAATCTAGCATACGTTTAAGTTTAAAGCGATTCATTTTGTTTGTTTAAAAGGAATTTTTTAATAGAGGATCGAGAACGATTCAGGGGTAACATTTTTAATTCGGGATTTAATTTATTACAAATATTTGCAATACAATAAGAGAAACTTCGTTTACCAAATTCGGAATAATGTTTGGGAATACTTATGATACCCCTGAAGCGCAAATTGAGGTGGTGTACATCAGTTCGGAAAGTAATTTTGTCATAAAGATTTGGTGGTGAATGACTGATTATAATCCTGTGAAAAAGACATGTACTGTGCAGAACACGTCTGTTAAACATGTTTAACCATTTCGCATCTAAAAGTTTATAAGACACTCTTTCGAACTTCCTAATTCCAAAAATTATGCGCAAACATGAGTTCTGTAATTTTTGTATTCGGTATTTGTCTCTATAATCCAGACAGGGGCCATAAACTGTATCACAAAAATTGAATTTTGATAAAACTAAAGAATCACAAAGTACGGTTTTAAGTTTAATGCTAGGTACTGATCTATTATGAAAAAGTAGCCTTAAATTGCAGTATGCACTCCTTAAGCAATTCAATATATGTTTATTGAATCGTAATGATGAGTCCAGAGTCAAACCAAGACTTTTTGCTGAATCAACCAGTGGTAGCCCGTCGTCTCCTATTCGAATATCTACAAGGTTTTTGATTTGATTAACTTGATTTGATTTTCCAAAGATTAATATTGCTGATTTTTTTGAATTAAGCTGAAGTGTGTGCTTTTCAGATATATCCAACATGTTTGACAAATCTTGGTTTATTGCTCGACAGGCGTTAATGACATCACGCGGCTGAAATGAAAAATATAACTGAGAATCGTCGGCATAAAAATGTAATTGGCAGTTACTTAACACTAGTGGAAAATTAGAAATATAAATGCTGAACAAAATGGGCCCGAGAATAGAACCTTGTGGTACTCCTGAGACAATCTTTAAAAATTCCGACGGACCACCACCTACTCGAGCAGCTTAATATCTATCGGAAAGATAATTAGTCATGAGTATGATTGCATCTGGACCCAATCCTATATAGTGTAAAAGAGACAACAATACACTGTGATCAATTGTATCGAAAGCTTTGGAGTAGTCTAACAGAATAAGAAGTGTTATTTTGCCTTGGTCTGTAGCTGAAATGATGTCATCAGTTATATACAAGAGTGCAGTACTACAGCTATGTCCCTTCTTGTAGCCTGACTGGTTAATTGGTATAATCTGATTACTTTCTAACGAAGTTGCTGCTCGATCACTTTCTCAATAATTTTTGATAGAACCGGTAATATGCTTATTGGTCGCAAATCTTTTATTTCTTTTACTGAAGATGTTTTGGGCAAGGGAGTAATAAGAGCTTTTTTCCACTGACTTGGAAATACCGAATACTTAAAACAATAATTAACAGCATACGTTATGTACGGTAACAAAAATGGGATACAATATTTAATGACAGAAATTGTAATACCGTCTCCTCCGCTAGCTGTTGTTTTGATGGAAAGAATTATCTTTAAAATATCGTTTACCGGTTTGAATTTCAGTAAACTTTTAACAGAATTTTTGCGGTGTGTGAGGTAAAAGTTCCTTAGATGTTGATTATGTGCTTGTAATTTAGGTATAGAATCGAAAAAGCCTTTATTTAACACATTCACGTTGTTAATGTCAAGAGGGATTTCTTTCTTTACCGCATTTATATTTAGATCAGATTTTCAGTTGTTCCAAAACACTTTTGAGTTGTTTTTAAAAGCATATGCATAAAAAGCCTTTTTTTCCCTTGTGACCGCGCTGTTAACGTAATTTCGCAGCTGTTTATAATAATCGAAATGTTCTAATCTTTTAGAAGTTTTATATTGTTGCAAAGCACGGTCTCTCAGACGCATTATTTGTTTTATATTGTCGGTCAGCCACGGTGCTGCACGTTTAGGTATTCTAGAGCTACAAATAGGAGCATGAATATTTAACAATGTAATTAAATTACTAGTTATAAACCTTACAATATCATATATATTGTTTAATTCATAAATAATATTCCAAGGCAAAGATCTGAGATGGCAGTCAAAGTGTTTGAAATCAAAATTTTTAAAATTCCTGTAAGTTCTAATAACTGGCAGAGGTTTTGAAAATGGAATGGCTATTGTACAACAGACCATATTATGATCAAGTGTATCATGTGTATAAACAACCGAGAAATTACTTATAATATCAGCATTGGAAGTAATTATATAATAAAGTAAAAAGTCGACTCACCAGTTACCCGCGTTGGTTCATGTATTATTTGTGTAAAGCCTAGTCCATCAAAACAATTAAAGACATACGCTGCAGCAGCACTTGTAACATCAAACAAATCTACATTAAAATCACCAAGGCAAAATATATCATTAGTGATTGCTAAAATGTTAGATAAAGTGGATTCCAACAAATCAATAAAAGAAACGTAATAGCTCCTGTGTGGATTATAAACAACACCAAAAGCAAGTTTCGGTCTTTAAAAAAGATCTTTAACCATAATTGCTCTATATCACTATTACTTTCCAAAACAGAAAAACGTAAATATGTTTTTTCTACGGTCACCTTTAAAACTGACTATTAAGCGCTCACTGTCAATGCGAAAAGTTAGCGATTCACACATTTTTTCCCTAGTAACCATTTTAGCATCGCAACCACGTAAACAATGTCTTAATGAAATAATCGCGTCACTTCATTTTACTTTACGCATCGCCATGGCTAACCTGATTATTAATTTAATTCGTCATTTTTCTGGAACTGGCTAAAATTATTGACAATTGCATCACGGTGCGTCCATCATCACGCAACAGATTTATTGAGTTTGTGAGTTTTTGTGAAATTGAAGATGGAATCTGAAGGTAATTGCACCCCGCCTGAAGTATTTGAAGTTGCCCGGACAGCAACCAACGAATGTTGTTGCCGGCCAAATCTCGCGGCCTTTATGAACGGCGGTACAACGACTTCATCAAGTGGTCTGTATCGAAATTTCAATTATTTAACAATTTTGTTATTTATTTAGGACCGTAGAAAAAATTTTGTATGTATTTCGAGTGTAAAGAGCCATTTTGGTATTCGGTTGCTTTTTCGCGCCTCGTTACCGCTCGGCACGAAACTCGCATCCTCATACCAAAATGGCTCTCTTTACACACTGAATACATAAATATCTATTTTAAATAAAATGCCACACCTCCGCCACGTGTGCCTCTATCACAGCGAACGAGTGTATACCCATCGATATGAACCGCTTCATCCTGTATGCGGTCTGAAAGCCAGGTTTCACTGATTGCCAGTAATTCATATCTGTTTTCTAACAAATTTCGCTTTACGGAAGAAAAATTTTTGATTAAAGAGCGTGCATTCAAATGTGCAATATTTAATAAACTTTGATTCATGTCAAACAAAAATAAATTAAAATGTTAACAAATTTTAAAATTTAACTAAACATAAAAGCCGAGATTTTACTATTCTCGCGCTCCGGCAACATATATACAACAATAAACTAAATTTAATAAATTCAGTTAAATTTAAGATTTAATGCGCTATTGTATTACAAACAAAATCAATTGAACATTACAAAAAAAGAAGCAGTTCAATACATCGTGGAATATATCTACAACTCGAAAATTAAATAAGATGTGTCTTTTAAAAATAACAATAAAATCAACGAATTAGCATAACCAGTGTTGAATCCAGGGGGGTGACCGGGGGGAAATTCCCCCCCGGAAACATTACCACTTCATATTCATGTTTCTTTAAATCTATAAAATAATGGGCGGATTGCGGTGGAATAGGTAAAAATACCCCCCAGACGTTTCATTTTCCTTCCCGGAGTAATCAGTCTGAATTCAACACTCAACAAAACACTACTCATATAAACAAATATTATATGTTAATAGCATCAACTTAAAAACTATAACAGTAATATAACGCGTCATCAAATCTTCATACCCAAACAATTAAAGTTAGCAACAAAATCAAGTTTTCCAAAGTAAAGTGGATATGCGAGCAAATGTATTATTGATACGAATACCACTTATCCGCAGACAAAGTATGTAATAGCAGAAAAATTACTGTAACTCACTTACACAAACTGCACTTTTTCGGTGACCTTCCTTATTCAACCAGATAATTTTTCCGTCGCTGGACCATACATTTTTGCCGTATCTCTCCTTCGCTGTTTTCAGGAGCTGATAACGAAGTTTCATCAAATCTTCGGTGATGCCAAATCCTGTGCCCTTCAGCAATTTCTTGTTAAAAAACACCTCACGCCTGTTACGATATGAGATAAATTTAACCAGTATTGGACGCCGACCTTTTTGACTGATGGCCCCAACACGATGGCTGCTGTCAATATCTTCCAAACCATAATCCAGCTGTAAATTAGTTTTCAAAAATGATATGATTAAAGCATCGGTATTTTCATTTCCGCTTTCTGGAATTCCGTGGACCCTCAAACTATTCCTGCGCGTATATTGCTCAAGCGCATCGTTTTTTTCCTCCAGTTTGTTGATCTTTGCCTCACATTCCTGAATTTTTGTTGTAATTTTTTCCTAGTGTATCGATTGCGAGATCTAATTTCTCGAGTTTTTCGTTCAACTTATCCATTTTGTCTTGTATGCTGGCTGTGACAGCCTTGGTAATTTTATCCACAAGCTCGTTGTCCGTACTGCTGCTCTGCGACTGCAACCTGGTCGTAACTTTTGCTTCGTTTTTTTCGTTGCCCATGTTGGTATTATTGCAAACACTTTTATACTTTTTAAGGCGCACTGATACCTCAGTAATATGATCTAAATAATAATTATTATCTGTTCTGTAAAACCACTCAAATTAGCGTTTAAAGCCGGAGCAAATTTTCAACGACTACTCTGCGCCAAATCATGTACAATTTTCCCAAAAAGTGTGCAAAAAGTGCAAACTTTTATTATTGATATCTACAACAATTTACTCTAGAAAAATTGCAATTATTATGCAGGATGATTTATAACGGGCGGACCAAACTTCAACAGTTTGTTGGGGAGGTCATTTTGAGTAAACAATGTTAGATGAACATAGGTGTATTCCATTTAGTTACCTAACTACAAGAGATCAAAGTTTTATTAAGGGGCGGGTAAAGGTAAAACCGCTCAAGCGTCACATCTACTACGTATGTGGGCCAATCATATAAAACTTTTATTTGTATGATAGCATGTTTTATTTGTCAAACGTTTTTCTCAAAAACGAAACATAAATTTCAAATTCTGTTTACGCCAATGTCCTAGACCTCTTACCTAGCAAATGAGATAATTTCATAAAAATCGTACAAAGGGAACTTGACTTTTTCAAACTTATTTTTGACATTTTTTCAGAATTGATTCTATTTTTTATCTCATACACTAGAACTGTAAAGAAGAAAAATAATAATTCTGATATAAAAACGACTAAGATTGGACAAGCCGTTTGGGAGAAACACTCGTTGGAGATAAATTGCAAGGTGTTTTTAAAATATAGTTTTAATGGCCTTCCTACCAATAAACTGACATGAAATCCATATCGCTTGACAGATATAACTACAGGCTAACATACAAAAAAAGTTTGATGTGATTGGCCCACATACGTAGTAGATGTGACGCTTGAAACATTGGCTACTTTGAGCGGTTTTACCTTTACCCGCGCCATAATAAAACTTTGATCTCTTGTAGTTAGGTAACTAAATGGAATACACCTATGTTCATATAACATTTTTTACTCAAAATGACCTCCCCAATATACTGTTGAAGTTTGGTCCGCCCGTTAGAAATCACCCTGTATAGGGTGTTAATTAAGTACATAGACAACATTTAAGGGGTGATTTCTTGATCAATTCTAACATGGGACCTAAACGGCTTCGTTTTCAAGATACAGGATGTTTAAGTTTAAACAAAAATTTTTTTTCAGAAATCTGCAATACGCCTAGAAGTATTCTAATGAAACTTGGTGTAGGTTAGTATTTCATAAAGTGGCAGTGTTTGGTTAAAATAAATTTAATTTATTTCCACTGGTAGCGTGCATCGGGGCCACCTCAGTTACATTATTTTAGAAAAATCTGATACGCCACTGTTTTTTGCCGATACAAGTTTTTTAGCTTCATGCATTGAAACTACACAAAAGTGTAACTCTTATTTTTTTGATAGAATAAACCTTTTTCGAGTAAAACGAAGAAATCTCTAACAGCAATTTCGTTCATTGGACGTTAATGGGACCTTAACGGCCTCGTTTTCAAATTACAGTTTAAAGAAGTTTTTAAAAAATATTTAATAACAAACAATTTTACAATAGTTACAAAACCTTTGGCTAAAAAACAGTAGCGTACCAGATTTTTCTAAAATAGGGTAACTGAAGTGGCCCCGATGCACGCCACTGGTGGAAATAAATTAAATTTATTTTGACCGAACAATGCCACTGTTAAATACTAACCTCCACCAAGTTTCATTAGAATACCTCAAGGCGTTTCCAGATTTAAACAAAAATGTTTGTTTAAATTTCAACATCCTGTATCTTGAAAACGAAGCCGTTTAGGTTCTATGTTTAAACTTTTTATCTTAGAATTGATCAAGTACCTCCTTAAAGTTTATCTACGTACTTAGTAACACCATGTATATAAAAATATCAACCAAGTTTAGTTTTCATTACCTATCTAAACTTAACATAACCGAACAAGTAAATTAATAAATCACATAAGTTTACTTTTAATGCACAATTTACAAAGTCTCACTCATAAAATGCAAAATCTAGAAAGCTTGAAAACGAACAAAGGGAAACAAAAACGCACATTACTGTGTATTTCTTCATAAAAAATCAATAAATCAAATTTCATGCTAATTTACCGATATTTCATGCTTTTGTAAAATGTATTTGATACCTAGAATAATCGATTGACGCACTACATTTTATAAAAAAAAATCATTTGAGCATTCTTATGAATAATTTAATTTCCTATCGATTTACTTACAAATACCGGGTGGTTGGTCATACCTCTGAACATAGGTAATTTACATGGCTTATCACGGTTATGCATATTCATGCTTAACATTTTTATGGAAAAGAATGATGTGGTACTAAATTAAACAGAATAATTTTCCTCGTCGTTTAGTATTAAAAACTTGGATAATGTTAATTGTGCATAGAGATATTACTTTTAAAATTTAGATATTCCGAAATATAAGTGCATGCTTGTCAAAATATTGCATACTTTATCGAAACAACTCTAAAGCCTGCAACTTCATCTAAATTAAATCTAATTACACGACCTACTTAATTTGAAGAGACGAAGTATGATACCACACTTCCCTTTTTCAAATCGAGTTTGTCATCAAGTATGATATAAGCCATGTCAAATTTGACAAACAATTTATTTCACGTCAACATATTTTTATTTACAAGGAGGACTTAATACAATTTTATCTACTAGCAACATGATACTGTACATTTTTATCATAGAAACAAAATATGAAAAGCTACTCATAACTCCCAAGGGACTTGTCAAATTATTTCTCCCTCAAACTCATGGGAACAATGCAACTACAATTAACGTCTTAGCAACCATACAATGAGGCAATCCTTGCTGTTACTTACATATTCTAATTTTAAATGTCATTATGACATTTTGAAATTTCATACTATTTTTACGAATATGCTAGTAAATAAAATATTGTATGCACCACGGGAGATATTCATGTTCTGCCAGAGGCCCTTGGTCTGTAACACTTGTCAACCTCAGGGAAAAAACATATTCATATCTCCCTTAATGCATAAATATCTATATTAATTACTAAGAAATGTCAATTTTGTTCGTTGAATAGTCCTTCAAATACCGCTTGTACCCGACGAATTGCATACATTTTTGTCAAAGTATTTATTTGCGTTTATTGCTTCAAAATTAGTCTCGTGCTGTGGCACTCGACCAATTTATATAGAAGCATTAAACACTCATATACTTTGACAAAAATTTTCGGCAATTCGTTGACCGCTCGCGGTATTGTATATGAAAATTCCCAGGAAGTTATGAGCAGTTTTTTATATTTTGTATATATGACGAAAATAAACAATATCATGCTGCTAGTACGAGTAAATAAATAATTGTCTATTACCGCCCTACAAATTTATAAATGTTTGTACCCTGTACAATACATTGATCTCAAAATACTGTAATAAGAAATTACTATTTTTAACAGGAAGTGAGAGAAAGTCATAGATTCTGAAACCGTAAGTCAAGATACGGTAGACGTTTCTAATAATGTATCGGTCGGAATTTCGGATTCTGTAACCATTATGTCTTTTTCTCCTACTGGGTGTGATGACAACAATACTGCATGTGTCTTTGAAACAAAAGACACTGATGTTAGCGAATGTAATCTGGCACGGCATAGTGAAATCAGTGTTTCTGGAAAAGAATATTTTAATCAATCAATGGATTCTACCAGTTTTCACAATAGTGTACAAAATACAGATGGAAGTAAGTTTAAAAATTATGAAAGAGCCGTATAGACAAGATGACGATGGTAACGAATGTGATATCCAAATTTTTGAAAATGAACAGGGTTCCGGGTCCGACTCCCCTGCCTATGAAACCGACGATGTGGAAGTATCGAGAGATACAAAAAAACTGATCCTCAGCGGGCTATGAATATTCAAACGTATGAATAATATGTTGGTGGCACTGTAAGTCTATGTCAAATTCGAGGTTAGCAGGTTAGGTTTTGCGTCAGTCTGTGTCAAAAGTGACGGAAAATCTAACCTGCCAAGCTCAAATTTGACATAGACTTACAGTGCTACCAACATATTATTTATGCGTTTGAATTTCCACAGTCCGCTGAGGATCATTTTTTTTATCTCTCGATATATTGTGAGTAGGATTCCAAATTTAGTACTACCACATTTAGTGTTTCTGACGGACGCAACCAATTAAAAAATTTAAAACACGAAGGTGATTCTTATATTGACCATAGAAGTAATTACTTGTTTGCTAATAACTTATTCATTTTAGTATTTGGATGTTCCTTTTTTAACGTGATAGCATAGTGGTCCAGTCACTATGTCATTTTTGCTTGAAAGTGAAACGAAATTTGAAATTTCTTGTTTGGGGTATTGGTGAGGTCCAGCAAAGCTTAACTTCAAATTGTCAACCAAGATTTCCTATGTGCTATTTCCTCTATCTTGATAAATGAGTGCGTTTGATTTTTTTACGATAAATCGGTTCCCGTTAACATTATATGGAAATAATGTAGACATATATTTTAGAATTTTGAATGCTCTACAATTTATGTTGTATTACTTTTTCGCGTACGAGCGATATTTGTCGAGATATCGAATGCGAAAGGAGAGCGTGAAAGGGTTAAGATTTTTTTCGAGCTTCTGGGCTTGTGTCTCATTTCTCTTTCTATTTAGCGAAAAAGTAGCCATTATCAAACCTGTAGAAGTTGAAAACAGCTTCAATTTGACCTATTATAGATTGATATACGACTAAAATTATGACTTGTAGAGCGGGCCAAAGTTGTCAAGTTTTATTTCATGTTTCGTACTATTACGTAGATGACATAACAAACTATATTGCATTATTGGAATCATTATATTTCATCAAGTAGATAGTGTACAACATTGTATGATTGTATATTAATAATAATAATAATAATGGTTTTCTCTGCTTAGTGCTACACTGCATAGCGCTACATCGCTCAGAATTTTAGTACTCAACTCCACCACGCGTCGACGGACAAATGGCGCTCTGATAAAAATGGGTGTTACCTTGGCTTATGTGGAATTTACACAGGAAATCAGTAAAATGATTTCATTAAATATATAAACATGGAATAATAATAATATTTAATAATAATAATATTTATTTATTTTGTATTTACAAAATTTGATCAACAAATAAGTACAATAACTAAATAAACGAATGAACAATTTCCCTCACTTAAGTTCCATAAAGAAACTTGTGCGTGAGATTTAAAAACTATATATACACAACACTCCCGAGCACCCAAAATATGTACATGCACCTATATATATATATATATGTGTAATTTAATTCTACTCGAGGCGTTAGTTTAGTTCTTGTAAATACGTAGTAGTTAGTGTTTTTCTGGTTTCTAGTGTAACTTCTTATTTAATTTTTCATTTCATTGTTAGGTTAATCGTTTTATATTATTTATATATGTATATACGGTCCCGGGTGGTGTAGCTTGAACAAGCGTCCACCTTCGAACGGTAGAGTTAAGCAACGCTCTTTCTGTTCAGAACTTGGATGGGAGTTAGTGGGGTTGGAAGTCCCCATAAAATGTACAGCGACGCCTATAATTGGTCCAACGGCTGTTGGCTGAGTACCAAAATAAAAAAAAGATAAAATAAAATACGTGTAATTTAATTCTACTCGACTTCATTATTATTTTCAGCTCGGTTATGTTCTAGAACCGCTGTTACAGATGACCTGCGCATAGGAAATTCGCAGTTTCACCAACGTATGCGCGAAAAATTTCAAGCTTTTTATGAGTGGTCCACGATACTGCATTTTTCCCCTATTTTTTGATAAAACGGTACCTTAGCCGTGTATCTAGTGCAGCTATTTTTACGGGTGCGTGGATATAGCAACGGCCATTTTATTTTTCTAGGCAACATACTTTTGTTTTAATTTTAATTAATAAACAGCGGTGAACTTGAAAAGGAATTCTTCCAACTTATGTGTTTCTAAATCAAATTGTATGTATCTAATTAATTTCACTAGGTTATAATCAGTGGCGTAACTTCAGATTTCGCCCCCCCCTCAGCGAAAATGTGTTGCGGGCCCCTTATAGGTCCTTAATAAAATAAAGTGGCAAAAACATCAACAATAACAATACATATAATAAATAATAATAATAAGGTTAGGCACTACAAAACAGTGTCTTAACTAAGATTGTTAAAAAAACGGAAACGAGATGTAAAGCAATGTGCTCACGCCTTGTCTTAATGTTTACAAAATCTGTGATCTATTTTATCAGCCATTTCCGATTCACTGGACAATAAAGAAAGGTTTTCCAATATTTCCTGGTGCATACTGTTTCTGACATAATTTTTACTTCCTTTTACAATAAAGTAAGTATTGGATTTACCCCAAAAATTCGAAAATTAGTTTTCAACAGATCTTCACGTTTCAGAGTCCCCTGAACCCAAAAAACATATTTTTTTTCATTGGTCTGTCTGTGTTGAATACCTCTAAAATTGGTTTCTTTTTTTTAAATTTTTTTATTAACTCCAATTTTAAATGAAACACCCGGTATATTATTACATTTTTGAATTCAGCTTAAAATTCTAGATAAAATGTGTCTCTTTACCTAACGCTCTATTTTGCACCGTTTTTGTAGAATTTGTAATTTTTAAAATTTTTTTGACAAATGCTTAAAAATTTAAAATCAAATTTTTGGCCAATTAGAAGATCACTGTAAAAAGAAGTTGTGTGCGTGTATCATACCAGATTTTTAATTTAGAGAAGCTTCTTTCAACTGAAGCGACCGAAACAGGTAATGTTAATAGATATTTATCTTCATCGGCGTTGTTGCCAAACTCGTTTTGTTAAGATGCTCATAATCAAACTTGTATCGTTAAAATAGTAACAGTGCTGTCGCAATTTCAGGAAAACTTAATGATAAATTCCGATTATCAACTATTAAAAACCTAGCAAATTGTTTGACGCTTTTAATTTCTTTTAGTTTACCTAGATTGTAACATCCAACCCTTTCTCATAAGGGTATGAATATTTATTTACCACGGCATAGCTCATAAATCGAGATATGTTCAATTGTTCACTCAGACATACGTAAATAAGCAGGCAAACACTAACGAAGTATCCTGTATAACAATTTATTATATTTAGCTATAATACAAAATAAATATTCATGTAATAACGAAAATGAAATGTATATTGAATAAATTAACGTTCGTGTAATAGAACGGCGTTGCTTGTCCCTACGGATTGTGCAACCAGATCTACACCCGTGCTAGGCGTATCTGCTGGCCTTGTGCTTCTAATTCGTAGTATGTCGGGACGGCTGCTACTGTAAATTATAACAACAAATTAGATTGAGGGTACTATTTCTCACCCGGTTGGTGCGGCTACAATTGTTATCAACACACCCTTTAGAGATTTGACACGGAGCGAGGCAATTCTGTGTTGTAGCCGAAAGCTGATTTAATGTCGCCGGACCGCAATTCGTCGGTTAACCTCCAAATATCCATGTGGTCGCAGTGCTCTGTGAGGACGATCCCTGCGGCTCGTATTCCCCCAGGTCTTAGAGAGTGCTTGGGTAAGTCGCTAGCTGTAATCCTAGTAATTATTAAAGCAAATCGGCTCGCATAACCTGCGGCTTTATATATTGGATTTATGGGACGAAGTTCTGAATTTAAAATGCAAGGGGGAAATTAGGACTTGCAACTTTGTTAATGGTGGCCGGCTTCCAAACGGGCTGAGGGATTCCGGTTTCTGGAATCGTGCAGCTAGTGACCTAGATATTCTCTTGCAAATCACCGGGTCGAAACTAGCTTTGGGGACGGATTTTACAGGAAAATGAAGGCTAATGACCTAGATATTCTCTTTCAAATCACCGGGTCGGAATTAGCTTCGGGTTTTAACATATTTAGTAAGAAAGTTCAAGCTAATGACCTATATATTCTCTTTCAAATCACCGGGTCGGAATTAGCTTCGGGTTTTAACAGGTTTAATAGGAAAAGTGATCCTCGCAGAGGATTCAGGCAAAATCTCTCTTTAAGAAAATCTCTTCGGACAGGACGGGAAAACAGGAAGGGGACGGGTAAACCTGAGCCAAGCTCAAGCTTGGGGTTCGGGAACTGGAATCGGGATCTGGCAATATCTCGGTGGAAAATCTGTCTAAATGAGCTCTGCAACTGCTTTTATACGGCTTTGGATGTTCATAGGTGGGGAAGGAACGGAGCGCGGCTCGCCTTTGTGTGCCTCCCGTTATCTCTGGATGCGGCTATCGTCCACGCTCGTTACCTTCTGCACCATTGACACGCCGTGATTGGTGATAACGCTGAGGTCGGCGACGTAAAAATTTGAATATATTATTTAATATTTGCTTAACCAAATTTATACGGAAGCTAGCGTTACAAGATTATAACAATTTTTTGCAAAGAAACAAATATCTATAGGAAATGAACGTGAAATATCATTTTTATAAAATATTTGGAAAGCTGTTGTTTTGGAAAAAAATCTTTTTTAGTCATTTCGCACAAGTCTTTAGATTTAAAAAACTAAAAACTTCGAAAGGTTCGTCAAAATGTCTTTTAACTTTCGGTCTGCTTATATACATATTTTTTATAGGTCTCTCTGTGTGCTTGTCTGTGAACAGAATATCTCAAAAACGAAAAGAGGTATGGCGTTGAAACTTCATATATATATATATATATATATATATAAGTTGCTGTTTACCGTTTGGAAATGAAACTGTTCGATGTTGTGGCGAAATCTCCATGGTGGACTGGTTCACTTCTTTGATGTAAATTTAGGAAAATTATTGGTTCTTTGCGGCTGTAAGTTTTCCACTTGTATTTCCCCCGGCTTCTTGGTGAAAATCGGCTCGATTCCCGTAATCCTTGTGGGTGTTCTCGTATAATTGCATTTTTTTCATAATGTAAAAGTACCTTTTTTCAGCTGATGTGGTTACATTGTAGGAGAAATTTTGACTGGGATAGGGGCGAAAAGCTCCAATCTCAGTACTTGGCAGAATTCAACTTGACTGGTTACGTAAGAAGACCACTTGTAATTATAAAGTCGACGTTTCGATTTTATTTAAATCATTATCAAGACCTGTTGGGTAATTACACCGATAAGAAGCGACATTCATTTATTACATTAGAAAGATCTTACCTAAATTACTATATGGTACCGACACATGAATAATGAAAAAACATGTGTAGATTGAATGTTTTTACAAAACATGGGGAAAAGCCGCAGATCCAACAGAAATGATGCATGGGTTAGGCCCGAATTTCCTGCTTCCAGGTCACACATTAAAAAACTTACTACACATTTAAAACTGTTAAAATTAATTGATTTTTAAATTTACGCCAACATGGCCGTCGATATGATAACAATTAATAATCTAAATAGTTGAAATTTGCGTTTACGCGCATTAGCAATTGTCAGAAAGTTGGTGTCTGCGCGAACTGCATTAAGTTATCTACATACAAGGGACGCTCCGAAATTTGGGCCGCCAGTCCAAGTAAAATTGAAATAAAACGTTTTATTAATTATTTAAGCGAACTGTCAGTCCAAATCTCAGTCACAATAACAGAAACTGCCTTGTATTTATAAGAATTTTGACATTAAAAATTGTTGTTTGTACTTGTTGTTGGTAGTAACGATCGTAAAGATTTATTTGTAGTTTTTATAAGTTGCTGTTTACCGTTTGGAAATGAAACTGTTCGATGTTGTGGCGAAATCTCCATGGTGGACTGGTTCACTTCTTTGATGTAAATTTAGGAAAATTATTGGTTCTTTGCGGCTGTAAGTTTTCCACTTGTATTTCCCCCGGCTTCTTGGTGAAAATCGGCTCGATTCCCGTAATCCTTGTGGGTGTTCTCGTATAATTGCATTTTTTTCATAATGTAAAAGTACCTTTTTTCAGCTGATGTGGTTACATTGTAGGAGAAATTTTGACTGGGATAGGGGCGAACAGCTCCAATCTCAGTACTTGGCAGAATTCAGCTTGACTGGTTACGTAAGAAGACCACTTGTAATTATAAAGTCGACGTTTCGATTTTATTTAAATCATTATCAAGACCTGTTGGGTAATTACACCGATAAGAAGCGACATTCATTTATTACATTAGAAAGATCTTACCTAAATTACTATATGGTACCGACACATGAATAATGAAAAAACATGTGTAGATTGAATGTTTTTACAAAACATGGGGAAAAGCCGCAGATCCAACAGAAATGATGCATGGGTTAGGCCCGAATTTCCTGCTTCCAGGTCACACATTAAAAAAACTTACTACACATTTAAAACTGTTAAAATTAATTGATTTTTAAATTTACGCCAACATGGCCGTCGATATGATAACAATTAATAATCTAAATAGTTGAAATTTGCGTTTAAGCGCATTAGCAATTGTCAGAAAGTTGGTGTCTGCGCGAACTGCATTAAGTTATCTACATACAAGGGACGCTCCGAAATTTGGGCCGCCAGTCCAAGTAAAATTGAAATAAAACGTTTTATTAATTATTTAAGCGAACTGTCAGTCCAAATCTCAGTCACAATAACAGAAACTGCCTTGTATTTATAAGAATTTTGACATTAAAAATTGTTGTTTGTACTTGTTGTTGGTAGTAACGATCGTAAAGATTTATTTGTAGTTTTTATAAGTTGCTGTTTACCGTTTGGAAATGAAACTGTTCGATGTTGTGGCGAAATCTCCAAGGTGGACTGGTTCACTTCTTTTATGTAAATTTAGGAAAATTATTGCTTCTTTGCGGCTGTAAGTTTTCCACTTGTATTTCCCCCGGCTTCTTGGTGAAAATCGGCTCGATTCCCGTAATCCTTGTGGGTGTTCTCGTATAATTGCATTTTTTTCATAATGGCAATTTTCCAGTTGTATACTTCTAAAATGGGTTCCTTCTCCTATTTTAAATAGAACTTCCAGTATATTATTACATTTTTAATTCAGGTTAAAATTATAGAGAAAATTTGTCTCTTGAACTAACGCTCTAATGTGTACCGTTTTTGTAGAATTTGCAATTTTTGAAAAGTTTTGACAAATGCATAAAAATTAAAAATCAAATTTTTGGCTAATTATAAGATCACTGTAAAAGGAAGTTCTGTGAGTGTATCACACCAGATTTTTAATTGTAAGATTTATGTTCCAGTGGCTAAATTGGTTGCTTCTAATTCAACAAATATTCTAGAGGTTTTCTAATACAGGTAGCTTTCATCAAATCCGTGTCTGGATCCTGTAGCATTTTTGAAGTAATGTCAATTTCCTCTAAATTTGTATTCACAAAACCACAAAGAATAACAAATTCAAAAGTATCGTCGCTGGTTAGAATTCTTCTCTCCTCAACGCATTCTTTCGTTTTTGTTCATATTATATTATTAAGAGCAGCAGTAATATATTTAAAACGTAATGTAATTACGGTGAGAGTTTGGGTTCTGGAGGACCATCGTATAGGGTTAAGTTTCTTTAATTTCATAGCGGATTCGCCCGTATAGTCCAGGCAAAGTATCTAAAAAAAAAGTACGCGACTTTTTAAAATTTACAAAGTTGTAGAAAAATATATAACATTCGAGATTCCAATGAGTCCCGAGCAGCACAAGGTGCGTTCGATCCTATAAAGTCCCTCCTCGCTCCTCTGCCGCGTACCGGCCGCCGTAGGTCCAAAAACATCTGCTAGGATCAGTTTTGTCGTAGACAGTGTACATGTAGTACCCCTGTTGTATAATTTGTATTTTAGTTAAGTATAAAAAATTGATAATCAGCGTCGTAACCGTGGAAAAGTGTATATAAATAATTCGCATAGTGCTTTACGAGTGTAAAATTTTGTTTTTCTCCAAACGTCAGTTAAATGTGACAATACTACTTGATTAATGATGCTAAACTGTTATTTCATTGCCATGGTAACTAAACACTTTATTTACCGCTCGTCATCGGCACATCAAGTTATTATCTCCGCTGACGAGATAATAGATATTTATGCATTAAGGGAGATATGAATATGTTTTTTCCTGAGGTTGACATGTGTTACAGACCAAGGGCCTCCCGTCAACAGAAGGTAAAAAACATGAATATCTCCCGTGGTGCATACAATATTTTATTTACTAGCATATTAGTAAGAATAGTATGAATGTCATGACATTTAACATTAGAATATGTAGATTAGATCAGATTAGATTTAGATTCCAGGACTGCCTTTTGCTGGCATGCGCACGTCAGCACTTTGGGCTTTTTGTACTGTCGGGAGTTTTCAAGTTAGCAGGCCGACATCTGTATCTTTTACTGGATTTGCAATGTCCCCTACTAGCTTGCGGTTGTCAATAGAGTTAAGGCTCCAATCGAGTTGGTGTCTTTTACGCTCTAATGCTAGGCATTCAAAGAGGATATGATAGGCTGTTTCATCATCCTCTTGGCATAGTCTGCAAACAGGTTCATCTCTATAGATATTGATCCTGTGCATAAATTCTCTGAATGCTCCAGTGCCTGTTAGTAGACTGACTACTTGCTTGATTCGAGTGCTGTTCAGTCTCAACAGGGCTTTGGTGGCTTGTGGATTCGGAGTTTTTAGCAATCTTTTGCAGTGTGTTGCTTGATTGTAGTTTCTCCACTTTAGTTGGTGTGTGGTGTTGACCCATTCATTAATAGCTGAGCGGGCTTGGTTTTTCTGAATGCTTAGACCAGGTTCTGGACCGGTCATTGCATTACGGGCTGCTTCTTTTGCGAGCTTGTCCGCCTTTTCGTTTCCTTCAATACCTTGGTGACCTGGGATCCAGCATAATTTTACTGTATTTCCCTGGCTTAAGGTTTGAAGTTTGGATCTGCATTCCTTGACCAGTCTCGATGAAGTACTGAAAGCGTTTATCGCTTTCAGTGCTGCCTGACTATCTGAGAGAATGTGTATGTCTCAATTGAGCACCTTCTTTTCTATGCTGATGTTTGCGCATACGTTAATAGCTTGTACTTCAGCCTGAAAGATGTTACAAAACTTTCCTAGACTGACTTTTTCGTTGGTTCTAGGATTGGTACTGTACACACCGGAGCCTGTACCCCCTTCAAACTTAGATCCATCAGTGTAAAAAATGATGTTCTTATTTGTTGGAGTTGGTAGTTGGTCCGGATTCCAACTTGTGTGTACAGTAAAGTTCTTTTCAAAGTCATAGGCTTTGATTATAAGATCAGAACCCATTTCTAATATTGGGTTGTTGATATGTGACATGATCTTGCCATGTCCTAGATTACTAGCTGTGGTCATCCAGTGACCAGTACTTTGTAATCTGTAGGCTGCCATTCTGGCTTCACCTTCCAAGAAGATGTGCAGAGGTGGCAGATTTAAAATAGCATTCAGTGCTTGTCCTGAGGTGCCTTTGAAGGCTCCAGTGATGCACCGATTAGCTAGATATTGTATTCTGCTGATTTTGTGGATCGCAGTTGCTTGTTTTATTTTCGGCCACCAGGCGATTATTCCATATGAAATTATTGGTCGAACCATGGTTTTGTACAGCCAGAGGGTCAGTTCCGGTTTGAGCCCCCACGTACTACCTATGGCTCTTTTCCCAATAACTAATGTTTGTATGCACCTGGTGATTGTTTTGTCTAAGTGGGAGTTCCAAGTAAGTTTGGAATCGATGATTAGACCTAGGTACTTAACCTCGTTCTCCCAGTTGACATTTGTCTCAAACAGTTTTATGTTGATTCTGTTTGTGATGTTCTTTCTACGAGTGAAAGCGACGAGAGTGGCTTTGCTGGGATTAATTCTAAGATTATTCTCTAGACACCACTCTTCGGTTATCTTTAGTGCTGATTTCATTACATTGTCTACGGTTCTTTGGTATTTACCTTGAATCAGTATTACAATGTCATCAGCGTATCCTTGAGTGTAGTAGCCTTTGTTATTGAGTTGGATCAGCAGTTCATCAACTGTGAGGCACCACAGGAGTGGAGAAAGAACTCCTCCCTGTGGACATCCCCTTGTCGCCTGCACTGTCTTTTCCTTGTCAAATAACTTGACTTTTACAACTCTGGTGTTGAGCATTGCCATAGTCCATCTTATCGTGGTGTTATCGATCTGATGGTTTGTCATTGCTCTTTCAATAGAGTGGTAGGAGGTGTTGTCGAAGGCACCTTCTATGTCTAGAAATGCTCCGACTGCGTACTCCTTGTACTCCAAGGTTCTCTCAATTTTCCCCACTAGTTGGTGTAGAGCGGTTTCACATGACTTCCCTGTTTGGTAAGCATGTTGATATTTGTGAATCGGGAGTGAAGTTAGGGCTTCCTCCCTCCAGTATCTGTCTACTAATCTTTCCAACGTTTTAAGGAGGAATGACGTTAGGCTGATAGGTCTGTAAGATTTAGCTTCTGCATAGCTGCTCTTACCAGGCTTAGGGATAAATACTACTTTAATCACTCTCCAGGATTGGGGAATGTAACCCAAGGCAAGACTTGCTTGGGACATGTCTTTGAGTGGGTTCAGCAGTATATCTATCCATTTCTGCAGCATTACGGGTTGTATGCCGTCGTTTCCAGCAGATTTGAAAGGACTGAAGAGGCTAGTTGCCCATCTAATCCTTTCTTTGCTGACTATTCTCTTAGCTGTTTCCCAGTCTTCCCTCCTAGGGGTATGATTGGGTTCAGCCAGAGTAGGTTGTTCCACTGCTCCGGGTAGGTGAGTTTTTATCAAAAGAGATAAAGTCTCCTCTTCCGTTGTAGTGTATTCTCCGCTTTCTTTTTTAAGAGTGCCTACTGGGTTCATGGCTTGCTTTGAGATGATTTTGTCAAGTCTAGCTGTGGATCGCGTGGTCTCCACCTCCTGGCAAAACTTTTTCCAGGCTGCTATCTTAGCTGCCTTGATCTTTTTGCCATAGTCTGTGAGAGCCTTGTGATAGTTCTCCCAGTTATTTGTGGCTTTAGACCTGTTAAACAGACGTCTGACTTCTTGTCTGGCCTTTTCTAGGTCTTTATTCCACCAATTTGTGTGTTTTTTTGCTCTTTGCTGACTTGGGTCTATTAGAGGACAGCTACTCTGAAAGGAGTCAATCATGGCCTCTTTTAACCGGTCAGCATTTGAGTCTAAAAATACTTTATTGGGAGATCTGAACTTTAGGTATTCTATCTTCTCTTGTAGTTTTTGTTTATATAGGTCCCAGTCTGTCTTTCTTGGGTTGTAGTAAACTCTTTGGCTTACTTCCCGTTGAGACAGTTCAAAGGTTATATAATTGTGGTCAGAGAGTGATGGTTCGTCTGAAACTTGCCATTTATTCACTGATTGACTAATTCTCATAGTGGTTATGGTAATATCTATAACTTCATGTCTATTAGCGTTATAAAAGGTTAGAGTGTTACCTTTATTGACTACTACTAGATTGTTAGTTAAGATAAATTCTAAAAGTGACTCACCTCTTATGTTGCAGTTGGTGCTGCCCCAAATGGTGTGGTGAGAATTTGCGTCGCAGCCTAGGATGAGGTCTAGATCGTCTTTGGAGGCAGATGATACTAGCTTTTCTAGTTCCTCGCTAGGCGGTGGGTCCCTGGAATCGGATGGAAGGTAGACGGAGCTTATAATGGCTTGGTCACAACCTTCATCGTTATTCCATTTCATTTTAATTGTGGTTATGTCTCTAGAACAGAATTCCATTAGTGGTAAACAGTCTAGATTATTTCTTATAAGTATACATGTTCTAGGACTTGCATGATTATAAATAAGCTTACCTTTAGCACCCCCTAATCCACGGACTTGTCCCTTAACTATCCATGGTTCTTGGATCAGTGCTAAATCGATGTCATCTACAGAATATGTAAGTAACATCAAGGATTACCTCATTGTATGGTTGCTAAAACGTTATTTGTAGTTGCATGGTTACCACGAGTTTAAGAAAGAAATAATTTGACAAGTCCCTTGGGAGCTATGCGTAGCTTTTCATATTTTGTTTCTATGACGAAAATGTACCATATCATGTTGCTAGTAAATAAAGTATTTTTTTCGAAGTTTGTTCGCAACGTTGTAAATCATTGTTTTTTCTACGATCGCGATCGTGACAAAATGACAATTTTTTCACAGTTTCTAGTGACAAAAGTGACGTTTGTAGCACGTTACCTTTGGTGGTAAATTTGAATGTCAACATAACCTAGAATATCTATCACAATGTGACGGAAAAAGTGTCACCGAACTAAATTTTTATATTTTCGTTACGATCGTAGAATAAATAGCGTATGATAGGTACACGTGTATAGGTACCATTAAAGCACTAGGGACGTTAAAAGCACTCCGCTTTGCCTTGTGCTCTTAAACTCGTCGCAAGGCTTTAAAGGCGTACTTATACACTAGTATCATAATATACTTACTACATGCTATTCGGAGCAAAAATATCTTTATGTGGCTCGGCTGTACTTATCCGACCAGCCACGCCACATAAAGTATAACTTTTGCTCCTAATAACATAACATACTATTGTATGACCTGATAGGAAAATACACTTAAATAATGGATTTTTAATATTCTGTTGTAAAAGGTACTACAAAATTTTTACATTAATAGACTGAAAAAAATCTGTAATGGGGTTTGCACCGAACTTCCCTCGCTTGAATTAGATCAATTTGCAAATAAAAAAAAAATAGTCGGCTGGGGTTTGAACTCCGCCGCTCACAGACTTTGTTTTTTTGTCATCTTTTTGACTGTGATATGGTATTGTATAAATTCCATACGCTAAATAAAGAAATACAGGCTAATATTTGAGGGAGTTTCTCTGGCATCTACGCCACGGACGCATTCACATTAAACGAGTGTCTCCTGCATTATAAAGATACTATATAATTCTTTCCCATTTCTGATTTTTAATCTGCATCGGTTAGGTCTCATTTTCGCCAATGATAAAACCTGAGCTATACCTATGCAAATTATTACTTTTATCTTTTGTAAATAAAAGAAGTGGAAGTTGTGACACTCGAAGAATCGTCATGGAAAGGAGGTTTTTTGAAATTGTTCTACTCTGAACGTCCCTACGCAAGTGACTAAACAATTTTAAAAATCAAAGAAACATAGGGTTAAAAATATCGTAACGAGCCCAATAATATTGATACAATAAAACAAACACTTGGTTATGCAAATTACATCAATTATCAAGTTAAACAAATTGTTTTACTCTGAACGTCCCACACAAGTCTAAACAATTTTAAAAATCAACGTAAAATAGAGTTAAAAATATCTTAATACTTGCTTATGCAAGCTAAATCAATTATCAAATTAAAAAAATTACCGGGGAGGGATTCGATCTACATCATCTGCGGATACAATCGTCGATACATTTAACTGCGCCATGCAGGCTCGCTGATATGTCTGCGGCGCGCTTCTGTATTTAAGCGAACGGTGTTATTGTTGAAAGATTTTGATTTTTTTTTGCGGCCTTACCTTGTATTTGTTGGGTTCTATCTTCAGTTGAATAATATGCACTACTTTTTCAGAATATAAACTGACCAAGACTAGACGGGACAATCAATTAAAGAGCTGCGCGAAAAATTAAAACATGTTGAGAAACATTTTTTTTGTTATAAATAAATTCACCAAAAATAATTTATTCTTGATAAATAAGATGTAATAGGTCGACTTTGTTTTTAAAACAATTGTATGCATGAAACAATAGCTCATTTTTAATAAATGTTAGAAAAATCGTTTTACCCTAATTTTTCCAATATGGCGGCTCGAGCACACTTTGTGCTGCTCGGGACTCATCGGAATCTTTAATGTTATATATTTTTCTATAACTCTGTAAATTTTCAAGAGTCGTGCACTTTTTTTGTTTATTTGGCGAATTTTGAAGCAATTTGCCTGGACTACGCAATGAAACTTGAAAGGTCCCACCGATTTATGCTTAATCAAAAAAATGTGTATGTTTTGAACAGTAGCAAAAAAAAAATTCAATAGGGTAGAAGTGCCAGTTGCGGCCACTTTAAGGCAAATTTTTACTTTTGAATATTGTAAAATGTTGTGATATTGCAAAAAGATAATTACCTATTTATGGAATAATATATTATCATATTCATCAAAATTAATTTTAAAGTACAAAATATTACTCAAATAAATATAAAGAAAGAATATATACAATCAAAAGTAAATTAGCATATTTCGTCATTTTCGGCCACGTAAACACTAGTTGGGGACATACGTGGCACCGTTTGAGGCAATTACTACTAAAACGCTTGCATAATCTTAATAATTTTATTTAAAAATATACATGCAAGATATTAAATGAAATATGGGCGGTATAAAAATAAAAAACATTGCAAAAATAAATGTACAGGTGAATAAGTTTTGTGACATGAAAACTATTGCAAGTAATCGTCCGTTTCAGGAATTGCAAACGCGCCTCTTGAAGTAACCTGTTTGGGAGGAGAAATCACTTGGACAATTTCATCCTTCTCATATATAATTTTATCTTTTTTTTGTCTGGCCATTACCAGTTATTCAAGGCTCGTTTCATAGTACTGACAGTGTATTCCCCACAACGTATTTTGGTTATTTTTCCAGGATAAAAATTATCTTCATAGCGTACAATAACATACAAATTCTCACTTAGTTCTCTTCCACTGTCACCTATATTTTCCTTCTGATGTTTTGGTACTTCTACGTCATTATTCTCTACTTCATTTAAAACTTCTCGTTTTTGTTGAGCTGCAACTCCTTCATTATCTACTAACTTATCTTTTCTTATCATATTGGCCATGTCACTTACTTTTTCTAAGTTTAGTGCTTCTTTTTGTTGCTCCGCAATATTTCCATCACTATCCCTTCTTCCATCCTTTCATAATATATTATCATTTTCTTTGTCTGATACTTTTTGCCTTTTCAGTTTGTTTTTATTTGCTGCTGAATTCATACGATTCTGCTTGTTTTCTTCTCTTTTTTTCCTGTTTTCGTCCTTCTTAATAAAGTCCAATTTCTCTTGTTCTCTTTTTTCTGCATCAGCTAGCCAACTCTCTGATATTAATACACTTGATACGTATTTCTTTTTACTTTGTCTTTCTTTCTGTTGTATTTCAGGTATCACTAATATGCTACTTAAAATGTGTATTTTATTGTTTTTATCTTGACAGGTATTTGCCTCGTCTATGGCAATATTTTTGTTTGTTTTCTGTGTTTGACTGCAGTTTTATATCAACGGTTTTAGATGTGTTGAAATTATCAGAGTGAACTTGGTCGGTAGTATTTAAAAAGTTAGTTTTCCCATCTATATTATCTTCACCCCTTGACTCTTCATTTTGATTTTTTGTGTAGACTTCTTTTTGGTTACTATTTGCTCCATTTTCAAACAGCAGAGTGTCACTGGCTAAGTCTAATATTTCTGGTTCGTTGGCACCATCAGAATTTTCAGCCGTAATATGTTGAAATTCAGGGAATGGAAATTCTATAATGTCTTCGGCAACAATAGGAACAGCTTCTAAGTAAGACGTTCTCGCTTACGTCGCATTTTTTTCCATACATCAAAAAGCATTCTTAATAGAAGTTTTTTCTCCTTGGTGATCTTTGGCTTTGAACTCATGTAAAATGGCATTTTCTATTTTTGATTCAACGTATGTCAGACAATCCTCTTTTAAATTGCCAAAATATGTTTCAGTTTTCGCCGGTAACTCAGAAGTAAACGAAATGTTTGTTTTGTCAAGACACTTGCTAAAAGTGAAATAAAGACATAAAGAAGAAAATCACACAAAAGACGTAAGAAATTAAAACAGAGAAGGGGCAGGGGGAAAAACGAGAGTGTACCAACTAAAGAACGAAAAAGGAGAAATAAAACACGAGAGTAAAGACATGGTCGAAATTGTTGAAAAATTTTACAAGGAACTGTATTCATCATCCAATCCTCAACCACCAAATGTACATCTCCAGAAAATAACAAATGTTGGATCAGAAGAGATGCCAGACATCACAACGAACGAAATAGAGTACGCTTTGACACAGATGAAAAACGGACGAGCACCAAGTGAAGATGGTATCACGACTAAGATGCAAAAACTAGGAGGTGTGGCCACAACAGAAGCCATGAAAATTCTATTAAACAAATGCCTTAACGAAAACAAAATACCTGAAGGCTGGCAAAATTCGCAAGTGGTTCTAATATATAAAAAAAGAGATACATTAAATTTAAACAACTACCGACCTATAAGTCTTCTACCACACCCGTACAAATTGTTTACGAAAATTATGACGAACAGATTGACGAATAAGCTGGATGAATACCAACCTCCGGAACAGCCGGGTTTCCACAAGGGGTACAGTACATTCAGACAATGCGTACACTAATAGAGAAGTGCAGGGAATACAACATCCCATTATATCTGGGGTTTGTAGACTATAACAAAGCATTCGGCCCGCTAGACTTCTGGGAAATTTTCACAGCCATGGATAGTGCAAGGATAGACTCTAGATATAGAAGCAACTTGAAATATATATATATGACAACGCCACAATACAAATTAAAATCACAGAAGACCTTACAACAAATAAAATAAGTACCAAACGCGGTGTGAGACAAGGAGATACAATCTCTCCAAAGTTGTTTACCCTTGCCCTCGAAGGAACATTTAAAAAACTAGATTGGGAAAAAAGGGCATTAACATCGATGACCAACGCCTAAATCACATTCGCTTTGCAGACGACATTGTACTCATCAGCACCAACCCCGAGCAACTACAAGAGATGTTAAGAGAACTTAAAGCGACGTCGGAAGAAATAGGCCTCTCCGTGAATATGGAAAATACAAAAGTTTAGAAAACATCAACATAAGAGTCGGAAATTACACATTGGAAAATGTAGAAGAATAGGCCACACATTAAAACTAGACATAGAGAACCAGACTGCTGAAATAACTTGAAGAATCCGACTAAAATGGGCAGCTACCGGAAAATTAGGATTCATAATTAAAAACCCAAAAATACCTATCAACTTGAAGAAAGAGGTGTTTAATATGTGTATACTGCCGGTATTAACATATGGAACCGAGACAATGTCGCTAACTATCAAATCAACGACAAGATTGAAAACAACACAAAGGGCGTTAGAACGCGCCATGCTGGGCATAAGCCTAAGAGACAGAAACACAAACAAGGAAATCAGAGAAAGAACAAAGGTAGAGGACGTTGTGGAAAGAATTGGGAAGACAAAATGAAGATGAGCGGGACATGTGGCCAGAAAAGAGGTAAAATGGGCAAGACGTATTTTAACGTGGAGACCTAGAATGCACAAGCGTAGTGTAGGAAGACCACCCAGAAGATGGGAAGAAGACGATATAAAAGAAAAAGCTGGGAAGAATTGGCTACAATCAGCGCAAGACCGAAACCAGTACAAAATGAAAGAAGAGGCATACGTTGAGGAGTGGACGATCAAATGTTGAGAAAGAAGAAGAAGAAGACTTGCTATAATCCACATTTTCTGCATCAAATGGGTATATACCGCACTTTCTGAATTCATTAGCTATAGTACTCTTAAAAACATTTGGTACGTCTTGTTTCTGTATTTCTTTACCATCATGTTCAAGCCTCCACTTTCTAATCGCGTTTTTCCAGTG
The DNA here is from genome assembly GCA_940337035.1 of Agriotes lineatus. Classification (NCBI taxonomy): domain Eukaryota; kingdom Metazoa; phylum Arthropoda; class Insecta; order Coleoptera; family Elateridae; genus Agriotes; species Agriotes lineatus. The sequence continues at coordinate 74,157 of CALNHX010003503.1, read as the reverse complement.
ACATTTTAGAGGAAAGAAAACGGCAACATCCAAGGGCTGTAGGATATGGGTGGTATTCGGATATAGGCATACCACTATTATTCCACTTTCTAAGCAAAATCTACTAAACTTCAGACTTAAATGTGAGGAGTGTCCGTATAGAAATACGACAACTGGCAATGTGTATTCTTGCTTGACCAAAAATGGATGAAAAATATTAACAAAAGATTCGTAAAATGACTCTGCAGTCATCCAGCCATTTTTTGATTTGCCAATTCCCCAGTGAGGAGGTCTTGCTTTAAAATAAGATGAGGGGATCCTTTCAAATTTATACATCGTTAATGGTGGTGCGAGATCTCCTGCTGCGTTCAGTGCGATAAGTGTGGTAATGTTTTTCTTATCACTATTTGAAGTTGTGGCGTACACGTGTTTACCCTTTTCAGTAATTACGCAACTTACTGTTGGATTAAGGTAAAATGATGTTTCGTCCATATTCCAAACACGTTTAGGGTCTTAGAGAACTGAAACGTCGTTGCCAAGATCAGATAGAACCTTTTCGAACCATTTTCTAATTTTTTCCGGTGTAATTACTGCACGCGCTTTGCTAATAAATTCCGACTGCTTGATTGAGAGCTCAGGGTGTCGAGTCATAAAACTTTCGAACCATTTACGCCCATGAAGATTATTGGAAAAATGCGTTTTTTGTTTAGTTTCATTCAATATTTTTTGAACTGAATAGCAAAGTCCATCCTTATTAACAGAAAACCCCTTTTCACATGATTTTTTCATCCATATTTTCTAGATCATCCCCCAGTACACATTTTGGACCCACTTTTCCAAAGGTTTTAAGTAGGCTGCCATTCATTTTATACCTGATTGTACTTCTCGGAATGTTGAATGTCTTGGATGCTGTCAACGCAGGCATTCCATTCTCAACTGCCCTTAGTGCATTTTCTAGCTGCTCAGGAGTATAATTAAATAAGGTGGTTTTTTGCTTACTTTTTGGCTTTAGCGTATTATTTAATTTATTACTTCTTGCCATTTTTCCTAGAAAAAAAAGGAACTCAGTTTCCTACTATTGCTGTCAAATTAGTAAATGAAATTGCATTTTTCGATGGACAAAAATTTTGTCGCATTTTTTCGATTTTAAAACGGATTTAGATTGAGCACCAAAATGCACAACTTTGCCCCCATTTAACCGAGTTCGTATCTTTTACGGTTACCGAGATCCCAATGGTTAGAAGCGATGTTGTTACACCCTGTATTAATATATATGGTCGATATATGCACTGTCGATTGATACCTCGCCGGAAAGATATTTTTATTCCCTAAAACACTGACATTTACTGTTTTTACGTACATATGAGCAACCGGTGGTAGAATATTTGGAAAAAACTAACGTTATCACGTTATCAGTCATGTTCTACTCGGTCAGTGCGAACTTTGGTGCTGGATCGGTTGAAAACAACGATTGATATTTCATTTTAAAGACATTTTCAAGGACAACAAATGTGTATCGAGACTTTATGCCGAAAAGTTGATAGGTAAAGAGATAATCGCAAAAAACACCTTTCCACCCCCACACATAGGTGAACTTTGTCCCGCGATAACTTAAAATCGAATAAACTTACAGAGCTCGTTAAGCGCTCATTTTGTAGGTAATTTTATTCTCTAAAACATTTCGATGGATAATTTTTTACTATGATGGAAAATAAACGAGTTAAAAAATAAAAACTAACCTACCCCCTTTTTCAAGATGGCGGCTGTTCTCAACCCCGACAATCCCAAAAACTCGGATTTATAATAAGAGGACGTACAGGACGTAAGAACACATACCGCCAAAAAATTTTGTCCATCGAAAAATGCAATTTCATCTTGCTCTTCCAACTAATTTGACTGCATTATACCTGTTAAAGACAGTTTAATAAATTGGAATTGCTTATGCTAAACATGCTGTGGCCTCAAATGGAAGTTAGGATGTATCGGTTTCGGCCATAGTGGCCGCAACTAGTAAACCACTACACCAGTTAACGCCATTATAATGGCCGCTACTGCATATTTGTACTAATCTTTTGTACCAGTTCCGGCCACGTCGAATTTTAAATAAATATTTCGTATAAAGCATGTTATTCTTTTAAACATAAGTACTTACCTTAAACATATCTCTAAATTGTAATTTCAAACTTACCAAGCTATCTTAGACACACAACGTAAAAGAAGCAACTGTTCATGCGCGCGTTTCTTAACAAAATCCTTAAGAAAATGGGAAAAATTGAAGACATCAACTTTTAGTTTCCGCCATTAAATATTCGCGAGCGACAACTGCTGATTTTTGATCACTTATACATGACATATTCAAATTTTTCGCGGTAAAATTAAGATTTGACCTTGTTAAACCCCGTAACTTATTATATAGAAAATAAGGCGATTGTGGCCGCAATTGGAGCACTCGCCGCAAATGGTACATTTGCCCTATCCCTTACACCTCTAACTGTATCATTAATCACCAATGAACGTATATAACTGGACGGGATGTTTTCGCCCACTAACACGATCTTCAGTAAAACCCCTTGTTCTTGGAAATCAACTTTAATTAGGAAATAATATTTGGAGGCGCTGCGCAAGCACCCTTCCCTTACAGTATTACTAATTAACTTGTTTCAGCCCTGCCGCTTGCAGCACCCAGGGCCAGCGCCCCCCTCCGCAGGAAGTGTATCCCCACTACTGCGCAGAGCGCAATATTCAATATTTAAATTTAAGACAAATCTTAACATTAATATTAACAGTAACGCTTCGTGATTGGTTGAATAATGACTGGTTTGACGCATGCGCTAATATTTACACAAAATAAAAATAACATATTTATAACTGAAAATGTCTAAAATGCAGGACACATTGTCAATCGTAGCATTGTTTCGCGCCTCTTCGGAACTGTAGTTCGTAAATTACCTTACGGATTACGGATGGGGTAATTATGGTAAAGTTGCAACTCTCCTGCTAACAGAATGACAATAGGGATAGGCATCAAAACAATCCATAAATCCGTTTAATTATACAATTCTTACAATACGGGCGGTATTAAATCAACTCAAATCAGCCTACAACTGCAGGAAATTCGTCACTTTCATTACCCTATGCCCGATATTACAAACCAATCTATGTCAGCTTGAATTTAAAGGCCGGCAATTCAAAACTACTTTTGCCTTTTGTTTGTACATCCCATTATGATAACAATAAAAATAGGAAGATATTTTCCTGCTTGCATTTATTGAATGAAAGAAAAAGAAAATTAGGGGACCCAAAGGGTCCCCTCAGGCCTAAGGCCCCCTGCGGCCGCGAGGTCTGCGGGTACCAAGTTACGCCACTGGTTATAATATATTGTTAAGGCTCCACTTTGCGACGCCTTTTTAAATATGCACTGGCTACTCTATTTAAATCGACTTATCAATGTGCAAACTTTCAAATATTAAGATGATAGCGCCTGAGATTCTTCCAGGGGTTTGGGTTCAATTATCTAGTTACTTTGTTCTGAAAAAATGATTTTCAAGTATTTTTCAACTATTCATTCAAATTGAATGTCACTTCTAATGTCAACTAAATGTCAACAGTAATTCTCAAATCTCAATGATAAATGCTCAATTCTTAGAATTGTACATTGTAACTTTATATAATACGGTAAGTTATTGTTTCTTAATTAATTGCACCTTTTCAAATGGTTTATTTGCCTTATAGTTGGTACAAACTAAGGAATTACCTACCTTGTATATTGCACTTCCAAAATGTTTAAGACTGCAACCTATCCTTTAGCCACAATCGACTCCTTCAAGCAGCTCTCACGTACAAACCTCCAGTGGCAAGCCTTGTCCAATACCACGAAACCGAAAATTCCTGACAGCTACCAGCAAACAGAACAATCCCAGATCTGTTCCTGTCTCTGCCACCACCTTCCGAAATGGACCCTCTCTAAGCAGCTCTCTGCAATGCAGCGATCACGTACGGATCACCAGTGTCAAGCTTCGTCCAATACTCCAAAACCCAAAATCTTTGACAGCAACCAGCCAACAGAACAAACCGAGATATGCTCCTGCCTCTGCTACCTCCTTCCGGAATGGGCCTTCTAGCTTCACTATTACCACGATCTCTCTACTCAGTAACACCCAAACTGATATAACCTTTTATTATTTATGTTACTTGTCAATTTTTAATTTAACCAGAGGCCAGAGGCCCTCGGTCTGTAACACATGTCAACCTCAGGGAAAAACATATTCATATCTCCCTTGATGCATAAATATCTATTTCTTATAATAATATGACTATTTTGTGTTACTTATCATATCTTTACCTATTTACAAGTAAAAGAACAGCAAGTGTGTGCTTGCATTTTTCACCTCTTCCCGACTTGCAGATACACACACAATTCCACAACCTGTAATCTAATTCACAACAGAAAATAGTTCATAAAAACTAGGATTATTACTAGAATACGAAATAAATATTTACCTTCATTAAAAATTAGCTTGATTTCATGTGGATAATCGCGTATTTTCGAAGTTTGAATACATTCCTAGGATACTATTCTCGGCCCTCATTTTACCATATTTAATAACCATTTCGGCCCCTAACACCTCCTCGCCTTCTTTTAGAGGTCGTTTACTATCTCCAAGATAGTTTAAAATGTCTATCAAAACCACCTTGTAACTCATTTTAGCTTAAAACAATTCACAATAGCTATTTATGCAACAAGTGCTAAAAGTTGATGTTTAAGTACGAGACATGAAAATTATGAAACGAAACCGAAGGCTGAGTTTCATAACATGTCGAGTGCAATAACACTTTTAGCACGAGTTTGCATATGACCTTAAATTTTCTGTTATTAATCTATAAATGTAGATTTAACAAAGGTTTGCATTTATGACAGTTACTTATAATTTATGTCATAATATAAAAATGGTCTTGACGCGCAGGTGAATGTTTGTGGATCCAGTACTCTCAAAGTCCGTTATCAAAGGTAATTATAATAGTACACATCTGACTTTCTTCATGACATAACGCTTTAATTATTTAAAAAACACTTCACCTCTAACGCAAGAAGTAACAACCTCACTTCTAGTTCGAAATTGTAGTTTTATAACCTTACTTCACTTTTAGCACGTGGGCTAAAAGTAAACAGCTGATCTCATTTTAAACACGCTAAATTAGAAAACGTCACTTTTAGTGAAAAAAGCTAGCGCTAAAAGGCCTACTTTTAGTGGTGGTCATAGAAAAACCCCTTTTCTCTACTCCTACTTTAGAATAGTAATCTTTTTGTTTATTTCAGTTATAGAATCATCACATTTTGTAATGAAGTGCAAGAATATTCTCACTCTTGTATAAGAATGCTCACTAGCAGCGACATCTCATAGCTGATAAGGAAACTTTACGGTTGAACACAATGATCGGGTAATATTTCATTAATTGATAATTAAGTTAATGTCGATTATAGATTTTATAATGTAAGTATACACACAGAAATTGGTTTATTGTTATTGTTGAAATTCTTTAATTTTCAAAATTTTAGCATAAAAGAAAATAAACATAGATATATTAAACAAGATACAGCCATACGCGGTAAACGTATGATCGTGCTTAGAAAACATATCAAAGAATTCGGTACATCTCTCCATTTCATTCTGCCACGCATTTAATGTATTTGTTATTTCTTTTTACTAGTTAGCCGTAAGTCGCACGAATTTCGAGTGCTTTGTTTTGAAGTGTCATTCAAATTTCAAATTACGCCAAACTCGTAATTTACGTAGTTTATTGAAATAATAAAGAGCTCAATTAATATTTATAATCAAAATAGGTGCGTAAACTCTTTTAAAATACCTAAATAATACCTACCTACTACCTGTACTTATTCTTCTTTGGCACCTCAACGCTGACAGGTTATGGAGGCCGTACATTAGTTTTTCGACGACTGACATCGAAAGTAGATTTTTCTCACTGTCATTTGACAACAGAAAGTTGACATTTGCCGCTGAGCGTGCGTTTTCATCTTTTTGCCGCTCGCCGAGCGTTTTGGGTTTCCGCGTGAACAAAATAGGTAGCCACGTCCGAATGTTTCCTTGACAACGCCCGTCATTTGTGGAAATAATCGCGTCACATGTCATATAGACTGCGCGTGTAATGTTAACTTGATTGTCAATTAATTTTTGCGATAAAACGAAATTTGATATTTTTCTTTAATAATATGCTCAGTCGTCGAAAAAATAGTATGTATATTTCGAGCTAAAAGTGCGCTTGCCGCTTTTGCATGATTGCTGGTTTCGACTTCGTCTCAACCAGCAATATTCATGCACAAGCGGCAAGAATGCACTTTCAGCTCTTAACATACAATATACTATTCTAGACTGCTTTCTGTCTTGTTTCGAAACTGCGGGTGTGTCCTGGCCTTTCCTATTATTTTTCCAGGCTTTTCAACCTCAGGTTTTCCTTAAGTTGTACCATGGTTTTTAGGTCTTACAATATGCTGTTCTCTCATTGTAACTAATATAAAACATAATGCACAATCAAAAAAACACGACTATTTATTTAATACCCACTGCTTTGGGCTAAAATGCAGAATCCGAGGCCAATTACAATCCTTCTACATATTTTCCTTATAATTTTGACATTTAACTGGTTAGCAGATCTACCAGTCAAACTGCTGTTTTCATGGTTTTGATTGCTATATTGAGACAACAAAGACTATTTCTGGCACCATGTAACACAAGTTAAATGTATTTTATCTGAATTTCTCTCAATATCGCATCAAAGTACCATTGCTTGCATAGAAAAGTGGGACAGTAAAAAATTCTATTTTGAAAAATGTGTTGGTGGCACTGTAAGTCTATGTCAAATTCGATGTTAGCAGGTTACGGTTTGCGTCAGTTTTGACACAAACTGACGCAAAACCTAACCTGGTAACCTCGAATTTGACATAGACTTACAGTGCCACCAACACATTTTTCTATGCAAGCAATGGTACCTCTCTAAAGGATAGCGCTATACGTAATTCAATCACTGAGAGTGACAGCAATAGAAGGTACGTCATTTTGAACTATGTCGCCGCATGGCTGTATCTTGTTAATATAAATATACTCTATTCACTTTTGTCAATGTCAAAATCCAATTAAAAACAATCCTTTATATCATGGTTAATATTTTTTTCCCAGCCGGTTAGAATAGTAGGCATTGCTCACCTCATCTGAGGTAAGAAAGTTCGTTTTTCTCACCTAGGTAAGAAGTAAATCATGCAATTTTTATGAAGAAACTGTACCTCATGTTAGCTGACTGCTGACGCGTGTTGATTCTGACAGCTGACATATTGATAGTTGACGGATAATTGACTTTATGACTTGTGTTACAGTCTGTTTATACGAGGAATTAAGAATGCATTCTGTGAGTGTTCACATTTCAGATCCTTTTGATGCAGGTAAGTACGAAATCTTAAGTGGCCCCGTAAGTGGCCCTTCATTCGAAGGAATTAAATTAACATCTCGCGCATGCGTATTCACGACAGGAGAGGCTAAAAATCACCGTGCGCGCCCGCGCTTTTTTTAATCCAACCAAAACTGCTTTGACAGTTTGACCTCAGTGAACATAACCTCAAAGAGTATAAAGAGTAAAGCGATTTTTAACGACAAAATTTTGAGAACAGCATAAAATCGGAAAACATGCTGCATATTTTGCAGGATATTGTCACCTTTAACAACTTTAACAGTCTGCTGAATTATTTTTATAGTGTCAAATTTTGCTCCACTGAGGCCGGCTGGGAAAAAAATAGTATTCAAACTTCGTTAAGAAAGTGCTCTTGCATACCTTGCGCTATTACAAACCTCGCCTTCGGCTCGGTTTATAAACTTTGCGCTCGGTATGTAAGACTGCACTTTCTTACCTTGGTTTGAAATATACTATTAAGTCAAGCTATAGGTAACTAAAAACAGTTAATAAAGCTACTAATGTCAAAACTATAAATTATAGGTTATATTTCGAACTGACGTAAGCAAAAATAAATAAAAGTTGCCAGGTAACCAAAACCCAAATTTTCAAAATTACGCTTTTGCGTTGTCCAAACTAGTAGTTACAAAAAAACCAATAGAAATTCAACAGTTCTGCCATAAAACGTCATTTTTGACAATCCGGGACCATAGTGAACAGAGTATATCTATGAAAATAAACATGTGATGGCGACCTCTACTATCAAACATTAGTAGTAAGACATTAAAGTACGCGTAGTTACCTACTATACATTCCGCTGATTTGAAATTAACGCAAATAAATAAATAAATTTGACGTTTTTTGTAAGTGCTATAAAATATGAGTGAACCGTTTACCCCTCCAGAAATTTTGGCAGAAGCTGCTGCTACAATAGGTAATTCATTACTTCAAAAATCGAAGGATTTACAGTCGCGGCCATAAAAACCGGGACAGTTTTTTGACCTAATTTTCAAAATGCGAAAAGAAGTGCTGACTCTGACAATTCTAATTAATAAATGTCATCAAAAGTCATTGTTTAGATCTGAATAATGGCTTTTGATGACATTTATTAATTGGAATTGTCAGAGTCAGCAATTGTCCCGGTTTTTATGGCCGCAATTGTATATGAACACTATTATCAGTAGTTTATGGACTGGAAAACAAATAAATGCGCAAATTCATTCTCCGAAAATGTCATTGTGGCTTATTTTAGTGAACTTTCAAATAAAATGATACCGTCTACTTTATGGAAGATCTATTCTATGCTGCGATCCACAATTATTATAAAATACGGATGGGGCCATAATTATATATAACAGCAATGAGATAACATGAATAACCAAATAGAATGCTTGAGTAAGAAAGAGATGGCCATACAAAAAAATTATTTTAGTAGGCATGTTTAGTTGACAAATGTCATAATTAAATTAAACGTCAAGCCTTCTCGAATATTTGCTACTATGTTTATCTCTTTCTTACTCAAGCAATACGAGTTATTTTCTTGTTCATGTTAACTCATTGCTGTTATATATAATTGTGGCCCCATCGGTATAACATTGACTTAGTAAATTATGGCAAAATACGAGCTCTCTTAAAAAGAAGATCAGATAGTTTTCAAGCAAAAAAATCTAAAACCTTAGCCAAAGAAGAAATTAACAAATTCATTAACGAAGCACCAGATGACATATATCTTGCTACAAAGGTAAGATAAAAATTAAACTGACAAATATTAAATAACTACATATATACATATTTGTTTTAGGTTGCTTTTATTATTGGCATTATGGGTGCATGCCGTAAACATAAACTCTGGCAAATGAAGACAGATCACATTCAAGATTTAGGGACGGCAATTTTAATACGGGTTCCTGATACAAAAACAAAACTGGAAAGAAAATTTACTATAACAGGACATTTTTGCAAAATTTTTAAAAAATATTGGGCACTGCGACCTACAAATGTTGAAAGCAATAATTTCTTTATAAATTACCAAAAAGGCCGTTGCACTAAATAAGTTATAGGAATAAACAAATTTGGTAGTATGCCCACTATTCCTCAGACTACCAAATCCTGAACAATACACCGGACATTGTTTCAGACGCACCTCTGCAACAATGTTAGTAGATGCTGGTGCAGAAATAACCGCATTGAAAAGACACGGTGGATGGAAGTCCACAGAGGTAGCTGAAAGCTACATAAGAATGAATATTGCTAATAAAATATTAAGTGAAGTCACGCATAAAACTTCAAAACAAATTACATCCACAATAACATCCCTGCAGAACAATGAAAATATGACTTCAGAAAATGTATGTAATACACAAAATTTTCATTTCACTAACTGTAACAATATAACAGTAAACATTATAAATAAAAAAGACAATAAAGAAAATTTAGATAAAGCATAATGTAGATACCTACTTAGAATAATGCTATAATTAGTTAAGTGGTAGATTGTTAATTTTTATTAAATTTATTGTTACAATTTATGTTATCAAGAAAATTATAAATACAATACATAAAATTTTGATGGATAAGTTTATTTTAACAAATTAAAGTAACGAGCAATAGGCAGTTGAAACAATAATAAATTCATAAATAAGAATATTGAGCTTTTTAAATTATAATTTCATTCAAAAATATGTTTTTCTTCTGAGTTTAAATGATTTATAATTTGTAGCGTAGAAAAAGTATAGTCTGAAACGCGTTTGGAATGCATATTTCGTCCTCGTGGAACCGTCACACTCGCCTTCGGCTCGTGTGACAAACTTTCCACTCGTTCGGAATATGCCATATTCCTAACTTGTTACAGAATATACTATTCTGCACTGGTTTATTCAGCAGAATTGACAGAACTCATCCCGAATTAGTTCGCCATTATTAAAAAGAACAGCGTTCTCTATACTAGCTAAATTTGCCCAATTTACGTTTCTGGAACCAATAATACATATTTTCAATTGCAATTTTTTGATTGATAATCATATATTTACAGTACCTACTATATTGCTAGCGGCTATGAGTGGGGAGGTCACAGCGTAAGTGAGACAAATCAAATTCAGTTCATATGTTACAAAAATATAATACAAAAAGATAACGAAAAAAGTTATACGTTACGAGAATGTAACAAGAATGTAATAAAAAGAAGTAGAGTAGCAAATTTTAGACACAACAGAGTCCCATCTAAGCCAGCTTGAGTAATGGGAGTCTGTTGTTGTACTCACAAAAAGAGCACACTTCTGATCAAGTAATAAGTTATACAATTTTGGACCAAAATAAGATATAAATTTTTGCGTTAAAGTTAAATCAGCGTACATATATCAAACAAGTAGAGACACTCATGCCAAATGTTGAATCCTGTCTAGAGTGCCTGGGACAGTAACTCGGAGGGTATTTCTAAACTTCACTATCAGATGGCAGCACAAAGTTCTACCAATTAGAGTCCCTGTATATAGGTTACTAAGAGTTGGGCAAACAGCAGGATACATTTTGATTGGTTTGTATCACTTTTTACAAGGCATGTGTGATAAAAGTGTCTTTTTTACATATTTTGTAACATGTTACGACCGAAAGTATCGCATATGCAAATCTAAATTTTAACTGAATTGGGCGTATATTCCTAATAGTCGGTTGTAGAGATTCTAAGAATGGTCAATACTCTGAAAACTCTCCCATCCAAAGCAAGTTAGCAAGATTGGTTCCTATAACCTCTTTGTTCGACATATGTCAAATATCTAATTTGGATCAAAATTGTATGTCAAATGAGGCTGTTTGCCCAACTCTTAGTAAACTATATACAGGATACCTACTACCAATTAGAGCCAGTTCCTGGTTCTGCTACCAATCATATGTGATAAAGTAGTGGCGCCATGTGTTAGTACTATCGGAAAGTACCCCCTAGGAGTCGTTCAAGGTCATCAAAATCGGTATTTTTACATCAAAGGAACCGACAGTGAGTGTCTCTACTTGTTTGATATATGTACGCTGGTTAACTGAAATCGAGTAGAAACAGTTTTTTGTTGCTGACGAAATCTAGTGTTGTAATCATGTTCTAAACAAGTTTTCATTGCAGGATCTTTATACAAAAACAATAATACATTTTTTGAATATAGGAGGCGTAATGGTAGAACCTTGGCCTCGTTAAATAAGCAATCAGAAGGAAATAGCATACTTTTCTGTATCATCACAAATTTTTGTACGTTTACAGCAGGCAGTATTGTAGAGTAAAAAGTACCTCCCCAAACAATTATAGCATATCGTAAAATAGATTCCACAAAAGAAAAGTAAAACATTCTTAAGTTGATTCTACAGAGCACATTTCGTAGCAAATAGAATTTGTAAATACAGTACACTTTACGAGCGATACAGTTAATATGATCGTGCCATCGAAGATGTTGGTCGATCATAATACCTAGGTATTTAATTTTTTCAACTTTGTTTATCACTTTACAATCACAATCATCTCGTCTCGCGCAGTTAGTTTTGTGAGAAACTATACTGCATTTACTTGACATCTGCACTGTCTTCTTGACTATACCTCAAAAATAATGTGTTTTTTATTAGGCTGTACAGTAATTTAATTGTTAAAATGTGAAAAATAGCAGTGGTGCCAACATAATGTCAGTTTGATAGTGCAGATGTCAAGTAAATGGAGTATATACAGTGTACATAAATCAAACAAGTAGAGATACTCACTGTCGGTTCCTTTGATGTCAAAATACCGATTTGGATGACCTTCAACGGCTCCTGGGGGGTACTTTTCGATTATACTAACAGATGGCGCTACTACTTTATCACATATGATTGGTAGCAGAGCTAGTAACTGGCTCTGATTGGTAGAATTTTGTGCTGCCATCTGATTGTCAAGCTTAGAAATACTCCCCGAGTTACTGTCTCCGGCACTCTAGACAGGTTTTAACATTTGAAATGAGTGTCTCTACTTGTTTGATGTATGTACGCTGGTATATATTTACAAAATTGGGTTGTTCAGATACCGTGGCACTAAATGTAATAAATTTTGTTTTGTCTAGATTTAAAGTGAGTAGGTTCTGACTGAGCCATCTATTAATACTTGCTAAGCCCCCTTCAAATTTCATTTGGACATCGTGCCAGTCATTGCCTTCAAACAAAATAACAGTATCATCGGCGAACAAAACAAATTGACCCTGTACAGGAACATTGACTACATCATTGATATAGACTAAGAATAGGATAGGTCCCAAAACAGTTCCTTGGGGGGATTCCGTAGTCAATTTGTTTGAAGCTGCTCATAACATTTTCAACTTTAACACACCATCTATCAGCAAGATAGGTCTGAAGCAAGCGATATGGTACGCTTCTAATCCCATAATTATAAAGCTTATCTAGTAACCGTTTGTGGCAGACCGTATCAAACGCTTTACACAAGTCCAGAGAGACAGCAGCCTGTTTGACACCTCCATCTAGATTACGACTAATCTTATTGGTTACTTCAAAAAGAGCATGATCGGTGCTCAGGTTCCCTCTAAAACCAAATTGCCTGTCGATTATTATTTTATTACGTTCTAAAAAATCAATCATTCTTTTCTTAATACATTTTTCCAAAAGTTTCGAGAAATGAGTTGTTAAAGAAATCGGTACGTACCTGGCGAGCTGTGCGCAAGCGTCGTCCAGCGAGGTGGGGCAGTAAACCTTACGGTCAAGTTTAAAATATGTTTCTAAAGACGGCATTTGTATAGTAGCTAAAGCAAGTTACTAAACGAAATAGCTAAAATTTAGTAGTTTAGTTAAGCGAACACATCTTATGACATAAAATCGGTGATTTTTTTCGTTCTTTCTTTCTTTGTATGTTGCTCGCTATCTCCTCCGAAGATACTAGACCGATTAAGTTGTATGATGGCTTAAAAGTTTTCTAATTTTGAGACTTAAATCGTAGGACGATTTTTATTTTCAAAAACAGTACGAAAACGTTTTAATTTAATTAAATCCTTAAGTAGCGGTGAAGCCGTAGCCTGTTAGCTCGGGTGAATCACTATATATATATTATTATAGTAGCGCCTTATTAAACGCAGCATGCATGGTTTAGTGGTAGAGTGTTCGCCTGTCCGATGCAACCTTTTTTTAAATTTATATTAATGAATCTCTCTTAAATTAGCGAACCGAAACGTAGCTCGGGTGATTCACTAGTTTTAGCATGTTATCACTGCCTCCTGCAGGAGGTAGTGCTAACATACATGCCAGATGTGTATAAATGACCACACAATACTACACGTGAACGCAGCTGTGCAGTTCGAATTCTCAGGCATGCGCACGAGACGCGTAGTACTCAGAGTGAGACTATGTCGGCGCCGTAATGTTTTCGCCCATTTCCCTGCCCTACTAGCAATATAGTACTTTAAATATATGCACAAAAAGTGTCAATTTCCATTAGGGAATTTAGTTACCACAGAAGTAGGTACTGCCAACAAAATTACTATAGAGCGTCTCAGGGTGACAAGACAGCGTGGAGAGGATAGGGAATGCTTTTCTTATGGGAATTTCGCTCCGACGTTGCCAGTTCTATGCAACGGGCGATGGAGATCCTACTGTACGTAATTGTTTTTTTGGTAAACTTGTTTGAATGCCACTGACAAAACGGACCAGGTAATGAGGGATTATAGTTAAGCTATCTCTATTACAATAGCCGGATTTGTTTGTCTGTGATCGGTGCGTTTTTCTACAGAACACTTTTGTGGAGACATATGGCATCACTGTGTGTTGCTGTTTGCCATAAGGCGCTGTACTGTCTAGTCACCCTGAGACGCAGTATAGATGGTCATAGCCTGATCCAAAAAGATCGTGTCGTGTTTATTAACAACTGCCGCGAGACGTCATTTGTCTTCCGATGATTGCAAATTCCCGTGAACACGTAATAGCTATTTACGTTATTAGACCGGTAGCAACATTTATATGGCCGCGCCAATACTTTACAGGTGGAGCCCGTAGGGCGAGAACTGTATGTTTGACAAGGCCATAAAAATGCTACCGGTCGTGTATCGTATAAGATATTTTAGGATACTGCATTGGTAACTAGTGTTTACATTGTTACAAACGAGTCCGGCAGATAAAATTTACCGGCCTAGACCAGTAGTAGTTGACAATGGCCTTTGATCCGGCCGTTGTCAACTACTACTGGTCTAGGCCGGTAAATTTTATCTACCGGACTCGTTTGTAACAATGTAAACGCTAGTTACAATGCAGCATCTTAAAAAAAAATTGTAGCCTATGTACCTATGTATGTTTGTACTTAATTACTTTTTTTTCTAGATATTACCATAAACTCAAGATGCCCCGGCGGACAAGAAATGGAACCATACAATACATTATAGTTGCCATTAAAGGCACCATGCGTTATATGGCGCACCAAATCAATACAGTTATTGAACTTCTGGACAAAATTTAGGGAATTTGCACGGTACTTAAAACACGAGAAGCACGTATGGGGCGCCACCACGACCTTCCACGAAATGCCAACTTAGAAGACGATTAATTGCTATTTACAAATTTTATGTATATTTTTACCTTATTTTATTAAAACAGTCTATATAAGAAACAGTCGTGTCACTCGCCGCATTTTTTTGATAGGTCCTCCCCTCAGAGCCTTCTGCGCATATATTTAAAGTACTATATTGCTAGTAGGGCCTGGGAACGGGTGAAAACATTACGGCGCCGACATAGTTTCACTCTGAACACTACGCGTCTCGTGCGCATGCCTGAGAATTTGAACTGCACAGCTGCGTTCACGAGTAGAATAGTGTGGTCATTTATATACATCTGGCATATATGTTATCACTACCTCCTGCAGGAGGCAGTGATGTTGTTTAATTATGCTAAAACTAGTGAACCAACCCAAGCTACGCTTGGGTTCGCTAATTTAAGAGAGATCCATTAATATAAATTTAAAAAAAAATGTTGCATCGGACTGGAGTCGAACTGGGGCCGCCCGCGCGGCAGGCGACCACTCTATCACTAAACCATGCATGTTCCGTTTAATAAGGCGCTACTATAATAATACATATTGCTATGGTTTTAAGCCCTACCAATCAACTCTGTTAGCATTGCCAAATTAATGGACATTTCATGAAAGCTCATAGTGAGATATTTTATATAACTGCAAAGCTAAAACTTGAATTTGCCAGAATGAATACATTTGTAATGAGATGCCAATAATTGCAGAATAATTAATTAATGAACGCAATAAGCAAAGCTCAATTTGAACAGAGATCTAAGTTGAATGTAAGTTCAGTTAATTGATTAGGTTTGTGCTAAAGTAAATGCCAAGCCGAATGATATTTCATAATTACAAGATGGATCGCAAACGCAAGGGAATGAAGCGTAGAATTCAGGAACACTTTAATAGTGAAATCCAGTCAGGGTTTTATAAGAAAGGTAATTGAAAGATAGATAAGCTTATGAACATGCAACGAGCAGATAAGAATGAAGGCATTAAAGCATTTTAAGGAAACCGTAAGAATTAAAAGGCAAGGATTATAGAAAGTGCAGAAAAGGAGACAGCATATGAACTTAAAAATGTGTGGAAAATAAAACAGTGAATTCAAAAGAAGCCAGTGCAGGAAATGCGCGAATTAAATACTCTAATCAGTGCAGTGACATGTGAATATTTAAACGCAAATTAAAAAGATGTGCAGTGACAAATAGATACCCAAAATTAGTATAAATGTAAACAATTATTTTAGATGTAATATTAGTGTACAAAATCCTAGCTTTAAGTGGAATTTATTGTTAAAAGTCAGTATTTTGAACCATCTTAACATCCGTAATTAATTTGAAACTAACTAGCTTTTGTTTATAACAAAAAATGAAGAAGACAAATGAATAAATTAATTGATTGACTTGTGAAATTGTGCTCTGTATTAAAAACAAAATTTCTTATAGTAAAAATAAAGATACAAGTCTGAAACTTTACCAGTGTGTTGAGTAAACTTTTGTGTCCATGTGGTATCATTTTTATCAAAATCCGCCACCAAAAATTGTTGAGGTCTCCGATACTGTGTAACATAACCTCGATCCGAAGCGACCAAGTTCCGAAAGCCACGAGAAGGTTGACCAGTCCAGCCAGCTCATTGGGGAATACATCAGTGCCACTCAGCAGCCGGTGGGGTACGTGCCCGTGCCCCAACAGCAGGATCCGACCCATAGCAGCCCCGCAACAAGGTCAGAGCAGCTACGAACCCTCCGATTTGAGAACGACTAGTGCAGGTACTGTTCATTCTAAAACTAATTATAATCCGTTCACGATTTTTTTGGGTCAAGTGAGGCTATGACCATCTAGTAATTTTGTTGGCAGAACCTCTGTTGCAACTAAACTCCCTCATGAAAATTGACACCTTTTGTGTTAGGTTATGTTGTTTTTAGTTTAAGGTTATATTTTCGGAATAGGTACATTGTTGCCGGATATTCTCTAGTCTCCACATCGACTCGCGTTCTTTTAAATTTGGTCTGTCCTTTTTAAATTGGAAGTAGCATCGTTTAATGGAATTTTTTTGTTGTAACAAAATTATTTTGGGCATTTTGAGTTTTCCTTTGACAAAAATTAAAATTATTTTTACACATTTGATAAATCATTTATTTTCTTACGAATATTAAAATAATAAATTTGGCAATGTGGTGGCAAGAAAATGTCGAACAGACACTGACAGAAAAAAAATGTTGCATCCGCTATATCATCAAATCAGTTAGTCCAACATGAAAAGAAAAAATCATAGCCAACTCTGTCCCAAAAAGGTCGTGAACGACTTATAAGTGAGCGCCGGGAAATACATGCATGCATAAGAAGAGCAATATTCAAGGCAATCCAGGCCAGTTCCATCGCCGTACGAGTGATTCCAGTATGCCAGAAAGCCCAAACTCCATTATTTGAGGTTATCCGTTGGTGAGATTCAGACCGACGCCAAAATAAACAATTGGAAGATAGAAGCGGGCACCATAAACAAATGCTAGAAACCAATGAGGATTAATGCCGCGAAAACCAACTAATTTAAATAGTTACCAATAGAACTTCGATCGATTTCGCTTGCTTTGTTTATTCAATTTGACGCGATCTTGCAAACGGCGTCCATCTTGGCTTATATTTGACCCACTTTCAGTTTCGATTGTGCGCAGTTAAGCGTATGCGGAAACAGATATCTTTATCTTACAATTTTCTCACATTCTTACGCGAGGAATCGAATGGCGTTACCTTACACTAGTGTATTAATCTAGTAATCTTACATCTTTAAGTTAAAACGTTTTGCCCCAAACCACCTGCGTTTACGGTACCTTAGCCGTGAATTTAGTGCACGGCTGCCGTGGATATATCGGATGATCGAATAAATTTCACCTCTAGTGTGCTGTGATTCGTGGTACACATTTGGCAGCACTGAAGTGGATTGTCAGTATATGTCAAATTCGAGATTTTCAGGTTAAGTTTTGCTTCACTGTGTCAAATAACCATACCGTGTGAATAATGTAAGACTATACATTGGCAACTTTATTTTAGCATTAATCAATTTACCCATGCTAGTAAAAAGTGTCGGTTTTTTCTGTGGTCACTGTGTTGTTACCTATTTTGTTTACAAACACCATGGTAACATTAAGTAAATTCCCTATGTCTAATTTTGCATAATTCAGCCATGTATAGTCTTACATTATTCTCACTGTATATTTAATAGTACTATTGCTAGCGCGTGAAAGTGGGGTGGTCACAGCGTAAGCGAGACACACAACCAACTCTTTTACAACTTGGTGAGCTGTGCGCAAGCATCGCCCGCGCGGTGGGGAAGTGGTCAACTTTAAAATTTGCTTCTAACGGCGGAGTTCGAATTCTCAGGTATGCGCACGAGACGCGTAGTGTTCAGAGTGAAACTATGTCGGCGCCGTAATGTTTTCCCCCGTTCCCAGACCCTACTAGCAATGTAGAAGTAAAAATATATTGCTATGTTATGCTAGCTGATAAATTTATTTAAATTATCGTATTACTTTGCCCTTTACTTTTCACTTTCAATTCAAATCAGTATTTTACAATATTATTTATGAAACTCTCTCAGGTGGTTCACAATATCTAGTAACCCAATGATTGACTTGTCAAATTCTCTTTGTTTAATTGCAAGTTCATTGACTTTCAAAAATTTGACACCTAACGTCAAATTAATCAAAATTCAGAACGAATATCAAGGTTTTTACAATAAGATCTAATATTCAACTCTTTCACCAATATCTTATGTAAGTATGAAATTCAATTATATTTTTATACCTTCTTACTTTTTATAGCTTTATAAATGTTTCATTTAACCTTTTAAAACACAAACCTGATTTGACACTTTGCTTGTTAATACTGCCAAAAATCCTTCCAAGCTGGATCCTCACTCCGACTGCACTCAAACACCTGCTGGGTCCTTATCCAAACTGCATCACCTGCGATGAATATGAACTCCCAGCATCACCTTATTGCCATCCACTTCAAAACTTCCAAATCCTATACTGGATCCCTGTCGTTGTCCCCTGCTGATGTCAACTTCAAGTCTCCTATCTCCTGTACTGGATTACTGCGGCTCCGATCCCTCTCTGGTAAGTGTCATCATAAAGCTTGTTCCAAATATGAATTTGTCTCTTTTTTAGATGGTCCTACGTCTTCAATGATACCCACTGGTTTCACAGAAACAATTCGCTGCACGTACTAACCTCTTGTTTGTGTCTTGTATTCCCTTTCCAATGTAGTATCAATAAATCCAATTCTCTTCATATAATGTAATCTTCTGTATTGATTATTTATAATTCACTGCATTGATTCAATCTCTTCACCGATTGTATTCCTTTATAAGTTCCAATTTATAATATTATACCTCCACCAAGTATATTTGTTTACAGCCTTTTTAAATGGTATTTGATCAAATAATTACATAAAGTAAGGCATAAATTATGGTTTTTTATTTTCCAAATTCGTTATATTCAAAATAACATGTCTGTTTTTTATGAGTTGTTTCAGTAACTAATTAAACAAATTACAAATTATTACTATTAGACACGATTCTTGCTGCCTCCTATCTACTCTTTTTATATAATCAAAAACAAATATTTTATTTTAATTATCATAACAGATACATTTTATTAGTAACCTTGGTATTTGTTCCTATTCAGAATTTTCTTATTACAGATTAAGTTTGAGTAATCAATCATTATGCTATTATTTGACTAACCAATAATAAGAAAGTTAATTTCATTATACTTTAACATGTATTTAGATCCATTAATTTGCTTATATCTGACTTCCAAAGTTATTTAACTAAACTGTTTCTTTAGTATTCATATTTAAATTATCAAAGAATATAGTGTATCATAACATAATTCCTCAATTAAGAAAAACATTTTTAATAAACTCGTTTTATTTCAAATGTATTTTCTTAATTCGTTATTTAATTAATAAAATTTTGTAGAACCCAACCAAATATCCTATTATCTAAATTAATAACAATCAACACCTATTTACATCTATCTATTTTAAAATTACTATAGAAACGAAATAATTAACTTTACCAACCAACAACATTTAATGCAATATTTACAGATTTTCATGTTTTCTAAGTTTTCGTTATATATGGGTAAATCATTGTAATATGAAATCTTCCTCTAATTCGTCCATCTATATCATTTATTAATTCATATGTATTGTTATTAAAAGTTTTCTGTATCCTATATGGTCCCTCATATGTGTATAATAACTTTGCACATATTTTTTCCTTTCGGTTAGCTACTTTGAGTTTTTTAACAATTACTAAGTCCCCTATATTAAATTGTACTCGTTTCTTAATTTTCTTATTCTGTTTATTTTCATACCTATCATGAATTATTTTCAATCTGCTTTTAGCTTTATCTAACAATTGCATTATCTCAACATCACATTGTTCTCTTCTCCATGGTCTAGCTGGAATTATTTGTTGACACAAAGTAATTGGACTAATCTCGGTCGTTGTATTTGGAACATTGTTTATGAAATTCTCCACATCTAGCAAATATTGAACCCATTTATTATGCTGTTTATATGTTAATATTCTTAAATATTTAATTACTTCTTTAATATACCTCTCTGCAATGTTACTTTGAGGATGTCTTATGCTACAGAAACAAATCTTAATCCCCCTTTTATCTAAATTGTTTATTAATCTTGCATTTCTAAAATATGTTGCGTTGTCTGCTAAAATTCTTTTTGGTTTACCTACTTGTTCTTCAAAATTTCTAATTGACTTAATAACATGTTTAGTATTACAATTTTTCGCTGGATATAACTTTATAAATTTTGAAAATGCATCTACCATAATCAGAATATGCTTAAACCCATATTGTCCTGTAACTAAGTTTGATAAGTAATCAATAGCTACTAGTTCCATCGGTTCATTTACCCTAATACTTTTTACAATATTCTGATTCTTGAAGTTCTTTTCCTTTGCGAATTGACAAATTTGGCACGTTTGAATGAGTTTTTTAATTAATTTAATATCATTCTTCGTATAAAAACATTCCCTAAACATTAACCAAACTTTTCTAGTTCCACAATGTCCAAATATTGTATGAATTTCCTCTACGATTTCTAACATGTCTTCTTTACTTAAAACCAATAATTCTTTATTTTCTATGACCTTTACCAACAAGTTTTCCTTAATTTGATACCCTTTATAATTGTTATCTTGACTTTGTAATACTAACATTTTTAATTCTTGAATTTCTTCTACGTTCTGCTTATTTAAAACTTCTTGTTTCGACAATCTTCCTTCCTCATAAATTTTCTCAATTCCAATCAGGATCTGTTTCGGTTTTTCATAGTTAGGTATATCCTTTCTACTTAAGAAATCTGCAACTACATTTAACTTTCCTGGCCTGTGTTTGATATCAAATTCGTATTGTTGTAAATACAATGCCCATCTGTATAATCTGTCATTATGAAAAGTTTTATTTTTCAAAAACGAAATCGCAGAATTATCCGTTTCAATATCAAATTTGTTCCCTGTTAAATAAAATTTCAGCTTATTAATTGCGAATATAATTGCCAACATTTCTTTCTCTGCTACCGTGTATCTAATTTCATACCCTTTTAATATTCTTGAGATAAAACATATGGGTACTTCTATCCCATCTTGAACTTGTATTAGTTCTGCTGCAATTGCTTGATCAGATGCATCCGTACGTAGTATAAACTTCTCTTCAAAATTCGGATATTTCAGCAATAATCCTTCATAAAACCTCTGTTTGATAGTATTCACTGCCTTTTCTCTTTTTTCATTCCAAGACCATTTAACATCTTTTCTTAATAATTGCACTAATGGTAATGTCAACTCTGAGTAGTTACTTATGAATCTTTTGTAATAATTGAAAACACCTAATAAACCCCTTAATTTTTTTATATTTGTTGGACCAGGTAAATTCTTGATTTCTTCAAGACGTTTTTCATTTATGGTTACTCCATTTCTACTTATTTCATATCCCAAATATTTTACATTATCTTGCATAAATTCACATTTTAAAATATTTAGTTTTAATCCATTTTTGTTTAATGTCTCTATTACAATTGCTAAATGTTGTAAATGTTGTTGTTCGTTTTTAGAAAACAATAAAATATCATCGACGTAATGCACACAAAAGTCTTCAAATTGGTTTAATATTTTCTGCATTGCTCTTACTAAAGCTGCACAAGAAGTCGATAGCCCAAATGGTACCACTTTAAAGTGAAAAATCTCCCCATCAATACTAAAACCAGTATATTTTCTCGATTCTTCATGTAGCGGAATCAGCCAAAACGAATTTTTCAAATCTAATTTTGTAAAAACTTTCTTATCCCAAATTCTGCTTAACAATCCATCAATCGTTTGTGGAGATTCGTATTGTGGCTTTGTTATTTGATTAATTCTGCGTGCATCCAAACATAAACGTAAAGAACCGTCACGTTTTTTAACTACAACTAATGGATTTATAAAATTGCTCTTTGAAGATTCTATTACTCCATCTTTTATCATTTTTTTAATTTCATTCCTTACTTGTTCTCTTAATGCAAATGGAATAGGATAAGATTTGCTATTAAAACCTTTCGTTTCGTCAACCTGCAACTTATGAATGTATTTCTGTGCTTGTCCTACCTTTTCATTAATAATATCTTTATTTCTGTTGATTATTTCTAGTATTCGGCCTTCATATTGCTTATTATTTTCAGCTATTTTCAAATCATTCAGCAAAACCCCCTTATAATTATTATCACTCTGTATATCACATATTACATTATTATTAATTATTATACCTTCCTTATACTTCATTGTATCTCCAATTCTATCTAATTGAACACACTTATTTTCTCGGCTGACTCTATTGGTACAGTTCCAAGATTTTTTTACCCCTTTTAAATGAATACACTTTTGTGTTCCATCAATATGAATCCCTAATTGCTGAATTACATCAATTCCTAACACTATATCGACAGTGAGACCTTTTATTATAAACAATCTAACAAAATCTTCCCATTGATTTATACTTATCTTTACATTTAACACTCGGTTTGTGGTTGATATCTTTCTTTTGGTTGCTGATAGCAAATCTATTTTATTTACTTTAATTATATTCTTGTACAGGACATCTAAATTATTTAAAATTACTTCCTCATTTATTAAAGATGCCATTGCACCACTATCAATCAAAGCTAAATATTCAGTATTATTTAAAAGAACTTTAATAAATGGTAAATTTGAATTTTGATTATCTTCTTCTTCGTCTTCCAGTAAAAATTCCCCATTATTCTCATAATTAATGTTAAAACACGCGAGGTTCTTAACTAAATTAACTAAAATTGAAGTTTTTTTTTATCTACTGAGATACCTTCATACACCTCAGCTTCTTCTTTCCGATTTTCTTGTATTGGTTCTTCTTTATTGTAATCTTGTCTAAATATTGTATTTACATATTGTCGATTGGGATATTTATTTCTTGCCTCTTCTTGGTTCGTTTTCTCCTGATTTTTCTCGTCAATCATATTCCTGTATCTTTTCCTATCATAGTTGTTATCATATTTGTTCGGGTAGTTCCTTTCCTGGTTTTTTTCGTAATAATTCTTATTTTGGTCACCTCTCCATCTGTCATTATTCCTATTATAATTATATGCATTAAAGTTTCGATCATTATGTCTAAAATTGTTGTGATTACTTCTGCCAAAATTGAATTTATTTTGTTGTACTTCATCAAATTTTCTTTTACTAAAATTTGGAAAATTAGGCCCTTCATTCTTGTTAAAATTTCGATATTTGTTACCAATAGCCAGATCATAATTTCGAACTATTTCCAAGAAATCTTTCATCGTCTTAATATTTTGGACCGCTACAGCTCTTGTTATTTCCCCTTCTAAATGTCGAGATAAATGTTGAATTATCTCTTCTTCTGCCAGTGCAGGCGTTAGATGTTGTGCTTTATTGAACTTATTAATTACATACATTTCCCTAGTACTGCCTCCTTCAAAAAACCTACCCGTTGTTAATTGCGTTCTTACCTGAGCTTGATGTGCATTGCTCCAGTACTGACTCATAAATAACTGCCTAAATTCCTGATAATTTTTATATTTATTTTTAACTATACTGTGCCAAATGTCAGCATAATTTCTTAGGGTCATGTTAATAATTTGCAGTCGTTTTTGTTCATCAAACACAGACTTCATTATGTCATCTAATTTCACTAAGTAGGTCATCGGCTGTTCTCCTATCCTACCTTCAAAAATGGGCAACATATCTGCTTGTATCCCCATGTAATTTCCTCTTAAACTTCCATTTTGAATTCCCGTGCCTTCTTGTATTTTCTTCAATGAATCTTCTACCTCTTTTAACTTGGTCGACTGACTTTCTTCTAATGAGTTCACTCTGCTTTTATTATCTTTAATTTCTTCTTGCATCTGGTTACTTTGACTTTGTATGTGCTTTAACTTTCCATCTAACTCTTCTTTATCCTGTACTGATTTAGTTTCCATAATCTTTGTTAAATTTTCTTCTATCTCTTTGCGTTCCTCCTGTCTTTCTTTTCTCACCTCATTCTTGAATTCCTCCTTATAACTTCCTAATGTTTCACTCATCTTGTTAATTTGTGCTTGCAATTCTTGCTTATTCTCGATTTGCACCTTATTAAATTCTTCTCTTAATCCCAATATCGATTCTTCCATCCTTTTTGCCTGTTCTTTTTGCTCTTGTACCTTGGCTGCAGTGCTCTGAATTGCATCTTTTAACCTACCTTCCCTTTCCTCAGCATCTTTCTTACTCTCTTGTGCAGTTCTTGCAATTGCTGCTTGCAACCTACTTTCCCTATCTTCCATTGACTGTTGCAACTCCTTTTTCAACTCATCAGTATTTTTCTTACTTATCTCAGCATTTTTCTCAATTTTCTCCGCAGTTTTCTGTATTTCTTCCGCATTCTTCGCAAAATCCTTCCTCAGCTCTTTCTTACTTTCTTCTGCAGTTCTTGCAATTGTTTCTTGCAACCTACTTCCCAACTCTTCAACATCCCTCTTTGCCTCATTCTTTGAATCTTGCATGAACTGCCACATCTTTGCTATAGTCTGTTGCATGCTGACTTCTTCTACTACCTGTTCCTCATGAATTCTTACCTGATCACCTTGTTGTATTTCTTCTACTACACCTTCAGCACCACTCGTCACTTCTTCCATTTCTTCTTGTGCTTCGTCTTTCTCTTCTTCCACCTTCTTGCCTTTCCTTGTAACCCTTTTATCTGCCATCTTTCAGTTAAATTGTTTAAATGTACCTATTTTTTTATTATAACCCTTTATAATGAATCGTATATCTTTATATTTGATTTACCAATTGAATCTGTTATCCAATACTTTAGTTACTCAAATTAAATGTCCTATTCTGTTACTCTATTTTTGCTCAAAAGAACTTAGTTATGATACCCTTTTACCTTTTTACAATTCTGTTCTTTTATTCGTGATTGTTAATTACAAATTAACCATAAACCTGGTTTATCAGCTATATTCAAATAAACGGGTTTGATTGTATTTTCTAATCTTACGTTTGACTTTTCAATGACCTGACATTGACAAGCTACATCAATTTGCTATGCCCTCTCGTTGCGGCGCCATAAAATTTGCTATGTTATGCTAGCTGATAAATTTATTTAAATTATCGTATTACTTTGCCCTTTACTTTTCACTTTCAATTCAAATCAGTATTTTACAATATTATTTATGAAACTCTCTCAGGTGGTTCACAATATCTAGTAACCCAATGATTGACTTGTCAAATTCTCTTTGTTTAATTGCAAGTTCATTGACTTTCAAAAATTTGACACCTAACGTCAAATTAATCAAAATTCAGAACGAATATCAAGGTTTTTACAATAAGATCTAATATTCAACTCTTTCACCAATATCTTATGTAAGTATGAAATTCAATTATATTTTTATACCTTCTTACTTTTTATAGCTTTATAAATGTTTCATTTAACCTTTTAAAACACAAACCTGATTTGACACTTTGCTTGTTAATACTGCCAAAAATCCTTCCAAGCTGGATCCTCACTCCGACTGCACTCAAACACCTGCTGGGTCCTTATCCAAACTGCATCACCTGCGATGAATATGAACTCCCAGCATCACCTTATTGCCATCCACTTCAAAACTTCCAAATCCTATACTGGATCCCTGTCGTTGTCCCCTGCTGATGTCAACTTCAAGTCTCCTATCTCCTGTACTGGATTACTGCGGCTCCGATCCCTCTCTGGTAAGTGTCATCATAAAGCTTGTTCCAAATATGAATTTGTCTCTTTTTTAGATGGTCCTACGTCTTCAATGATACCCACTGGTTTCACAGAAACAATTCGCTGCACGTACTAACCTCTTGTTTGTGTCTTGTATTCCCTTTCCAATGTAGTATCAATAAATCCAATTCTCTTCATATAATGTAATCTTCTGTATTGATTATTTATAATTCACTGCATTGATTCAATCTCTTCACCGATTGTATTCCTTTATAAGTTCCAATTTATAATATTATACCTCCACCAAGTATATTTGTTTACAGCCTTTTTAAATGGTATTTGATCAAATAATTACATAAAGTAAGGCATAAATTATGGTTTTTTATTTTCCAAATTCGTTATATTCAAAATAACATGTCTGTTTTTTATGAGTTGTTTCAGTAACTAATTAAACAAATTACAAATTATTACTATTAGACACGATTCTTGCTGCCTCCTATCTACTCTTTTTATATAATCAAAAACAAATATTTTATTTTAATTATCATAACAGATACATTTTATTAGTAACCTTGGTATTTGTTCCTATTCAGAATTTTCTTATTACAGATTAAGTTTGAGTAATCAATCATTATGCTATTATTTGACTAACCAATAATAAGAAAGTTAATTTCATTATACTTTAACATGTATTTAGATCCATTAATTTGCTTATATCTGACTTCCAAAGTTATTTAACTAAACTGTTTCTTTAGTATTCATATTTAAATTATCAAAGAATATAGTGTATCATAACAATATATTATGCAAATAACAAACAAAACCTAACCTACTAACCTCGAATTTGACATAGACTGACAATCCATTTCAGTGCTGCCAAATGTATACCACGAATCACAGCACACTAGAGGTGAAATTTATTCGATCACCCGATAGCAACGGCGTATTTTGTTTCTCCATGCAACTAAATTTGTTTAGTAATAAACAACTGTGCCTGCTTCAAAATTTCCCGTTTCAAAATGTGTAAGTCTATCTTCAAATGTATGTACACCTTTGAATATAAAACCTCAGGAAGGAGCGTTTCGTATAAAAATAGGGAACAACAACAAGTTGGGTCTTCAATATGGCGGATAGGTGTTTCCGGTTGACATTGACCAGTGGCGTCACGAGACAAAGAGGTACAGGGTTCCCAGCGACCTAGAAAACAAGGAAAACCGGGTCAAGTCAGGGAAAATTAGTAATTCTTTCACTTGGTCCGGGAATTTTTCGCAATGTAAAACTGCGCATGATCATTTTAATTCTTGCGTTACTTTCAGAGATATAATATACGCTCAATTCCATGTTCTAAAAAATATCCTCATGTAGATAACAAACTGTAAAAGAACATTTACAAGATTTTTGTAACAGCAATTCATTAACAGGGCTAGATTAGAGTTTCTAGAAGCCATTTAAATAGATATTAATTAGCAGTGAAAAATATTTCTCCTAAAAAGCGCCTTGCATAAAAAACGTAAAAATTACGTAAACATACTACTTTTCGGTAAATAATAAAAAATCTAAAGAAGTAATTAACATTTTATATTATTTTTTCCAATTATATATCTTTAAAGTCTTCACATAAAAAAATTGAATTTTAATATTAAGTCTTGATATGTAAAATTCTGAAAAATATTAAAAAAATTAAAAAATTTATTTGTAGCTAAAGTTAAAAAAAATTAGGGGTTTGCTGGCCTTAAGATTGTTCACTTATAACACACTTGAAAACAATCTCATTGAAATCTTACTTAATTTCCGAAAAAAAACTTTACGTTACTTGTTATTAAATTACTATACTGATAAATATTAGAACCTTTGAATGAGGGTTTTTATTCAAAGATTAGAACTGAGATTTATTTTTCTAAACAAAAATGGTTCTAATAACATTTCTAACCGCATTTCAATAACATCGTTCTGTCGTTCACCCTTTTTCAAACATACCACGCCACTGGTGAAAGTTTGTTAGGTTATGTACATTGTTTACATTGTACTGATTAAATGTAATTATTACTTACTGATAGAACGTTATTCCTTTACTTGTAGTTGTAGGTGTTTGAGAACACCCACAAGAAGCACAACTAACCATTTTTTACCACAAGTTTTTTACAGCGAAACTGGCGCAACTACGCGAAACTCACAATAATGAGTCATATATGGGTTTTGCAAATGGCGACTTCCGTCGTAGTTCAATCATATGCTACAAGTTCACAACACTCCTTCCTGAGGTTTTATATTCAAAGATGTACACTTGAGCCAAGTTACGAAGTAAAAAGAAAATAAGCAGGCAGGAAAATGTTTGGGTTGGTTACGAAAAAATGCTTGATACCGTCTCAATATACAGGATTTTATAATTTCGGTCAATTGTGTTTCGGTAAACTTTCCTTTCGGTAAAATTTCCATTCGGCGGACTTTCCTTTCGGTAAATATTCCTTTCGATTAACTTTCCATTCGGTAAACTTTCCGGGACCCGTTTTGTTTTCATAGTCGTGTTTTCAAATATGGAGCTGATAACCCAGATTTACTTCTTTGAAAATGATATGAGCATTAATAGCATCACCATCCAACATACCATAAAACACTCTCATCGGCCATCGTCTAGTCTTTCTTGTGACTGTTGATGAATGACACATTTGGTCAAATGTGTCTACTCCAGATTTTGTACTGTTATAAAACAGCATTATCTCCGGCTTACTTGTAACATTATCAACTGATTTATCGCCATGCATTGTAGAGGTTAGAATGATGTTATTTCCTTTTTTCTGAGACCTAGACGGTAGATAGTTACCTTGCAATCAAACGCAAACATAGAAGATTGAGGTTTTCTACCCTTTGTTTGCAAACAAGATGGAGGAATCTCTATTTGATTCTAACGTAGTGTCCCAACTAAAGTAATCTTATTTTCGTTCAATAATTTAATGGCTAGTGGAATAGCGAGAAACAAATTATCCATGATAACATTTCTGTTGGTGCCATGAATAGGTTCGGTCAGCGCAATACATACTGCGTTGATATGGACTCAGTACTTGCTCTGTCTGCTTTTCCAATATAAGAAATAGCACTAAGCATATAGCTTGTTTTAACATCGCACATCATGACGATCTTGATGTCATATTTTTCTGGTTTGTTGGCCATATAAATCCTAGAAGGAAATTTTCCTATAAATCCTAAAAGTTGTTCATCTTTAGTCATGAATTCAGAAGGAGTGTATGAACTTTTTCAATATTACAGGTATTTATCCCAAATGTATCTAATTGGGGCGAATGTATTGTTGGCACGTCTCTCTTAATGGGTTGATTTGTCATCAAATCTTAAACAGTTTAGAAGGAACCACAACTCTTCAATGTTTACGTGATTGTTATTGAGCACAGCAGTATAATACAACAGGCGTCTATTTCGATTTTATCAGTTTCGTGAACAAAAAACTGATTTTTGTATTTCACGCATTGTCTCTTTATTTCCTCATTTGTGTGTGTTACAATTTCGTCAATTACACCAGGTTCAAAGAAAACACTCCAAGATTTACACTCATTACTTACCCATAGGGCATTGCCTGTGTCACAATATTTCTTTTACTTGCTCGAGAATTCTTCGTTTGGGTGGGATTGATATTCAACTTATAGCCTTTTTTCCCGTATACAATTTTTCTTGGAAGTACGTCTTCATCAATCAGGTGGAAAAAATCATCATTTTCTACAAGGTATTCTTCTAAATTATCTTCAGTTTACGAAACTGTTTCAACATCTTCGCAGAATTGGTCGTCCTCCAAAATAGCTTCCAACTCAGCATCAGTTAAATATTTAGACGAAGAAGTCATGTTTCTAAATAAAATGGCTTTACTAACTACCGTAATTGCAACGCAACAATTTCTAATCTAAAACATTTTATATTTCTCAAAACTTACCGACTAACAAAGTTTAGGTCGTTAGAACAGAACTGACGGTAGCTAACTAGCAATCCTATAAAGACAGTAGTGATAGTTATTGCAACAAATTCCACTTAGCATTACGTTACTATGAAAAATATGTACGTGAACTGATAGGTGGCAAGTTGTTACCGACCAACACCTACTGAGGAAACTTGTTACGTGATTGCATACATGGCGTCATATGCGACACCAAGTAACTAAAAAACTAATTATAAAGCTTGTAACAATTTTTGGAAATTAAAAATGAGAGGGATATATCACCAATAATCTTCTGGAGAGGTACTGAAAATATGAATATGATAACATCACAGCAAATCACTAAAAACTAGATAGTTAAATAGGTGGTGTCTCATATGACGCCACCTATGCGTTCTAGGGTTAAATATGATGCTTCAACAGCTGCTATAAAATACATATATTGCACTCTTTATTATTTTGTTTTATTAAGATGGATTCAGTAACCTACTTATGGGGTTGATGTGGATGTTGGATCTCCCCCAGAGGCTTTGGGAATAACTACCTAAATAAAATCGTCTTGAACAAAAATCTAAAATTACATTTTTTCTACTCATGACATTGAAATCAGTCATTTTGACATTGATTCCGGTGGTTGAAATTGCAT
The DNA here is from genome assembly GCA_940337035.1 of Agriotes lineatus. Taxonomy (NCBI): domain Eukaryota; kingdom Metazoa; phylum Arthropoda; class Insecta; order Coleoptera; family Elateridae; genus Agriotes; species Agriotes lineatus. The sequence continues at coordinate 43,357 of CALNHX010003503.1, read as the reverse complement.
TTCAACCACTAGAGATTGAAATGCTCGGACTACCGGGATTTCAAACTGTTTGACATTCAATTGGTGACAAGAGAAATGTCACTTTATGTTTACTTTTTTCTAAAGTGCATTAATGTGTTAAAATGAGTGAAAATTCGTAGAAAAAATAGTATATGCAACTCGTGGCTGATAAAATTTCAACGTCTCGAGTTACTTTTTTCAACTCGCTTCGCTCGTTGAAAAAACCACTCTCAACATTGAAATTTTATTTCAACCACTTGTCCCATAATATACTATTATTACTGAATAAATGAATATCAGTTATTTCATCTCTTATTACAAGGAGTCAGTTTAAATGAAATTATTTATAAGTTCAAAAATAGTGTAACGCCGACGTTGAGTATAATTTCTTTCTTAGATCACCCGCAGACCGAAATTTATATTACGCCATAGGATGGACTTCCTTTTCGGTTTCCTATCCTTATTTAGGATGTACCACTAGGATGCATCCATGGTGTAAAAAAATACACCATAGCTGCAACTACATAATCGTCATCGTCACTCGACAACATTTTGCGTCAAACTGAGAGCAATAGTTGCTTTGATGTGTATAACACGAGTTGCCGTCGCGATCGCATCGTAGGTAAGTAGTAGTCGCATCGTGATCGCATCGCAGTCGGGCTTAGAGTGCTACAAAGGTCGCTTTTGACACTAGAAACCACGACCTGCTGAATTGTTTGACAAATGTCTAAAAGTGACTTTTGTCACACAATTCAGCAGGTCGTGCTAGAAACAATGCAAAAGCTTTGACACGACCGTAGAAAAGCACGTTGACATTTCGGCACTTATAGATCCAAAATGCCTGTTTACATAGTACATGTAAATACTGTAGATGATCTTCAGGTGAGTAGGGAATTTTATCCCAACTTATATAGCAAACAAAACAAAGTTATCTACTTTCTTTATTTTCTCTTTCGGAATGGACAGCATATAGTCACAGAACTTGGGTCGCTTAAGGCAGAATCAACTAACATCGACCTGAAAATTAAAGCAATGCAGTACCAGCGACAAGACTATTCAGGTATAATGTTTTGCGCCATTGCTGTGAACATGCGGGAAGCATTAGACCACTTGCTAGCTGTGAGTGACTTACCTCACAATGTCCACAAGAAAATCAATCAGAGCAATAACCCTGGATATGTTTATATTATTAATGGCATACAAAACCACCACTGACCTCGTTATCTTAAGGAGAAGTAGTACAGAGTGAGGAAAGAGCGGTAAATTTTGAAGTAAATCCTTGTAATTTTCTGCTTTTATGTTTCTCACAGGTGTATCACCCCAACTTTCTGTTTGCATGTCAGAGCAATTCATCAGAAGACTGCTGGGGTTTTATACAGTCTGTTCAAAGAAGCATTTAAGCAAAGACATTCATAAACCTCATTTGAAGAATGGCTTGAAGGAGAACGTTTAAACTGCCAACTTTTCGATTCTGGTTTCTAGTGCTAAACTTGGAGATACTTCTCCTGGGTTTTCTATGGAAACAGTGCAAAAGTTGTGATTTTGATACGATCGTAGAAAATTCATGCACGTTGACATGTTGGCACTTATAGAACTAGTATAAACGCTCCTCGTCTTCTCAAAAATGCCTCTGCACGTAGTACATGTACAATCTGTAGATGATCTTTTGGTGAGTAGAGAATTTTATCTCAACTTATATAGCAAACAAAACGAAGTTATCTACTTTCATTATTTTCTCTTTCGGAATGGACAGATTATAGCCAGAGAACTTTCACCACTGAAGGCAGGTTCTACCATGTTGGATCCAAATAAAAAAGCAATGCAGTTACGGCGAGACGGCTATACCGGCATAATGTTTTGCGCAATTGCTGTGCACATACGCGAAGCCTTAGACCAATTGCTACATGTGAGTGACTTCCCTGAAAATTCTCACACAAAAAGTAATCAGAGCAATAATTTTGGTTACGTTTATGTAATTAATGGCTTCAAAAACCACCACTGACCTCGTCAGTACGGAGAGGTAGTACAGAGTGAGTGTTAAAGAGTGAGGAAAGAGCGGGAAATTTTGAAGTAAATCCTTGTAATTTTCTGCTTTTATGTTTCTCAGAGGTGGATCACCCCAACTTTCTGTTTGCATGTCATTGGTGGCACTGTAAGTCTATGTCAAGTTCGAGGTTATGAGGTTAGGTTTTGTGTCTATTTCGACACAAAATGACGCAAAACCTAACCTGATAACCTCGAATTTGACAGACTTACAGTGCCACCAATGACATGCAAACAGAAAGGTGGGGTGACATACCTGTGAGAAACATAAAAGAAAAAAATTACAAGGATCTAGTTCAAAATTCCCCGCGCTTTCCTCACTCTGTATAAGATTGAAATTTCCGTGTAATTGTAAACGAATCTGAAATAAAATGTAAACGCCTGTTTATAGAGAAAAAATTCTTTTTACCTAAAATATTAAGAGTCGTTCTTCTCCATCCTCTGTGGCCGCCATTTTGAAAGAATGGATTCTGTAATCGAATTATCCGTTATATCTCACTTACAGTAAGTCTGATAATAGTTATTACCAAATATGTAGAGGAGAAAAATTCATATACAAAAGCATTAAAGCCACAACTTTTAAAATACTGTTTCAGCAATCAGAATCATTAATCGCTACTTTATTGTATTCCTGTAGATTATAAGTCAAGTTTTCACACTTTTGTATTAATTTTCTCATCATCTTTAATTAGAATAAATGGCACATTTTTTACGTGGTACCCGTAGTAACCAAAAAAACTAAAACAGGAGTTTTAGAATACAGTTGAGTTTATTATCAAAAGAAGATGCAAGTTACGAAGTATCAGGTATCTTGTTTTTCTAGTCAAAGTTACAAATAAATTGAATATAGTAGAGTCACTTCAGACAAGTAGATACTCCGTCAATATTTGAAAATCGGCAAATAAGAAGTACCTATCTGCATAAGTATTAAACATCAAATAGTAGTTTATGTAACTAGTCCTCAAAGCAAGGCTTTAGGGGACGAGTCGTAATGTTTCCGGACGAGGCGGAGCGAAGCCCAGCCGAGTCCGTAATATGAAGATGAGTCCTCTAAAGCCATTTGAGGACGTGTTGCATACAACGTTTTTTTGTATTAGCTCTCCAAACATTATAATATGAAGTTTCAATTACCATTAAAGCGGCATTATATTAGGAGGCCGCGCGAACATGTATTTTTCGCTCCCCAAACTGGTTACTTTGGAAACTGTCTAGGATCTTCAAAATGGCCATTTAGAGGCCTTGTACTTAAAGTCGTCATGGCAACTAATGTTTGAGTCCGCTAAAATGTTGTCATAACGACTTTAAGTACAAGGCCTCTAAATGGCCATTTTGAGGATCCTAGACATTTTCCAAAGTAACCAGTTTGGGGAGCGAATACAAAAAATATATTTAAAGATATTCAAACCGATTTACACATAATAAATATATTAAAACGTATTCCAATATATTGAAATAATATAATATAATATTGTTCTTCTTTTAATCGGTGTATGGGTTGAAACCTCTTCAAAATCATCTGCAAATTTACCTATTTCACAACTTACACAAAAGAAGTAACCAGATCAATGCTCCTGGATTTGTTTATGTCATTAATGGGGTTTGGCGTTAATCGCAGACAATATAACTACTGACCTCGTCAGCTTGCGGAGCAGTATTATTTATGTATAAGCTTAACATTTCCGTGTTTATTGTAAACGATTTCTGTATAGAATCTGAAATAAAATGTAAATGCCTGTTTATAGAGAGAAAATTATTTTTACTTAAAAAATTAGGAGTCTTATTCAGGAATAATGTTTTACGCAAGGACATTGAACATGAAGGAAGCATTAGACACATTGCTAGCTGTGAATTGTTTTGCTCACAATTTACACAAAAGAAGTAACCAGATCAATGCTCCTGGATTTGTTTATGTCATTAATGGGGTTTGGCGTTAATGGCAGACAATATAACTACTGACCTCGTCAGCTTACGGAGCAGTAGTACAGTAGAACTCGGTTATAACAAATTCCACGGGACCGCTATATTTGTTCGTAATAACCGTTATTCGTTATACCCAAGAAGGTTATAATTTGAGCAAATTTCCAACTTCCGCATAATTTCTACTTTTTCGGAAACCGATAAAATTTTCCATTTGACTCTCGACATTTTTCCACAACTAGAAAATGAGTAGGTACATACGGAATGTCAGTAAAGGAACGACCAAGATACATTCACTTGAAGATTTTTGCAACTCTTTTTGTTGCGTTATAGCTATTGTATTTTTAATCCTGTAAAGGGTTTTGTTAAATACAATAGCTAAGACGTGGCTATAACATCGGGCGAAACCCATTATCGCTTTTCGAAGAACTGGATCCTGCAGGTAGCTGCTGGATTCTAAGAAAAACGGAGTTGCTTACAATGCCCACTATCTCGCGCTATTGTACAGAGTGCTAGAGAGAGCTAGAGAAAGTGGCCTACTACGAAATTTAACTGACCACTATTTTCATAGAAAACCTTCCTTATTATAATGTTGCCACAACAAAATACCTAATATCTTTCAGTTACATTTTATTAGGAGATGAAAAGGATCAGTTCTGAGAATGTATTCTTAAATTTTGGTTCGTTATGCCCGTGAAACGAATTCGTAATAAACATGAAATGCATGCATTAAATCAAATGTAATTAAAATATACCTTCAAAATTATTCGTTATAAACGTGAATTCGCTGTAACCGTGATCGTTAAAAGCGAGTTCTACTGTATTTATGTATAAGCTTAATAATTCCGTGTTTATTGTAAACGATTTTTGTATAGAATCTGAAATAAAATGTAAACGCCCGTTTATAGAGAGAAAATATATCTCATTTACAGTAAGTCTGATGATAATAATAGTTATTACCAAATATAAGCCATTCACGATCTTTTTGGGACAGGGTTGGCTATGATTTTTTCTTTTCATGTTGGACTAACTGATTCGGTGATGTAGTGGGGTGCGTATAAATTTGGGGAGACGAGTGCGAGTCGCGCCTGAGACGAGCGCGAGTCGCGCTTTTTGACCAACGAGTCTGCCGCGAGCCTCCTGCGAATTTTATCTGATCCGCATGGCAAGTTGAGCTTCACGCGAGCTTCCCACGAACTTAAAGGTTTAATACCTGTCCAGGCGAGCGAAGAAAGTAGCAGGTATTATTATGTACCTGTTCCCATAGACGACTTTACTTTGTTTTTTTCCTTTCTGTAAGTCGCCAATAAACTCGAGATTTTCTTCTTGCAGGCCTTTGCAGATTTCCCGACGGCTAACTAAATTTCATTCCACGCCTCAACCTTCTTTTATTTTTTAAAGTAATCTTTGTCTTTGGGATCCCACACATTTTTATATAATTTGTAGGTCTCCACTAAATTTAACATACTTTCTTCGGACCACTCCATATTCATATAATAATATACAACTATCGAGGTCGCAGTCTCGCTGAAAATTAAATTTCTGCACGAGTCTGCCACGAGTCTGCCACAAACCCGTTCCACTACACGAGCAAAAACCCTTTGAGCTCGCCACAAAAACCGACAGAAAATGGATCGGCCGCGAGCCTCCGTCGCGCGGCTCGTGGTAGACTCGCAACCCGGTATAAATATGACGAATTTGGCTCGTTGTTGGCGCGACTCAGGCTCGTCTCGCGCGCGGCTCGCCAAATGTATACGCACCCTATAGCAGATGCAACATTTTCCTTCTGTCAGTGTCTGTGCGACATTTTCTTGCTACCGCATTGCCAGATTTATTATTTTAATCACGACCTGCTGAATTGTGTGACAAACGTCACATTATACGGCTTGGGCATTTTTTTTAAATTCATTGTTGTTTCCACTTATGAGAAATTGCTAATTTTGGCCGTTTTGGCCACGATGACATTTAAATTAGAGTTGGTGTCAAAAATATTACGTTTTTTAACAATTATTCTTTAACATCCAGTATCAGTACAATAAGAACCTATTGTCTGGACTTTAATATAATATGAATCGTGTAATCTAGGTATAGTATAGTGTACTTACATTTCAGAGATTTACAGTTTTAATATTTTTCTTGAGTGGTTTTGAAGTCCCACGAATTTGTAGTAACTGAATCTGTCCGTGTAGCTCCTATGTTTGCTAGAATTGGTCTGAGTAACTTATAGAAGTTTTCTCTCTGTGATCCATACAAATGAAAAACTTCGATGAGGCCAATGATTCAAGAAGTAGCGTAGTTATAATTTTAGATGAATTGCATTGTCCAGATAAATACTGAAGTATATTTAAAATTAGATCAACTAATTGATTTATTAAAGCTGTAAATCTTCTAGTACGGTATTTCAAAGCTTCCTTATCTTGTAAACGTATAAGAGCTAACAATGGATTTGAGAAAGAAGTGGTTAAACGAGATTCTAAGCAAATATTACAGTTAACTCTTTCTTCAACTGTTCGTGCTACATATCCACTCAAAAATGCCACTGAAGCAGACTCAATTCCATATTCGAAGTGTGTGGACACATTTTTAAGGTCATCTATTGCTTCTTTAGTATTTTCAGCTGATATTACATATGCTTTGACCCAGAAAGAACATTAGTCGCCGACTTATGACCTTTTTGCAAGAAATTCGTTTTTCCCTGCGTGCGTCGGTCATTATGGCGTTTAGTTTGTATTCTGTGATTCTTGGTGATAGCAATTGTTGTGGATCTTCGAGTGTATTGTAATAGTGTCAGTGTCTACCTTGAGTTAAAAATAAGTGATATTCCTAGAAGAAGTGTTAGCGGAAATGCATATCCCAGAGAAGCATGATTGTGTATGAGAAAACATATCGAATCATTCTCTTAAAAAGTCATTATTCTGGTCGTGAAGTATATTACCTGGGTAACAACTTAAATATTGAAAAAATGCACCAGCTCTTTAAAACTAGATATTCTGAATTCCAAAATATATCCTATGCTATTTACTATAAATTTTTTGTAGAAAATTTCAAACTTTCTTTCGGGAGACTACAGGTTGATGTCTGCACGGTTTGCGAAACATACAGAATTAAAACAAATGAACTGAATTTAAACGAAACCGCCAAGCGTGTAGCTGTTGCAGAGTCTATAGTCCATAGGAGAAGAAGCAAACATTTTTACTCAAAACTTTCTAATGAGGTGGAATTAAAAAAGCAAGAACTTAACGTACTTTCTCTTTGTTTTGATTACATGCAGAACACCCAACTTCCAATTACGAAAATTCGAGATGTTTTTTTATTACCCTTGCTCTACTAAATTTGTTTGGCATCAGTTTGTGATGTCTTTATCCTTCCACACCACCAAGCGAGCAAGCATGTAAATTAAAGTGGCATCTTCATATTATGTACACAATTCTTATCCAAATTGCAATAAACATTAATATTGAATGCTTTTCTTATAAATTATTTCTCATTTTCGTTTCTCTCGTCAGTTGTCAAATCATTTAATTTTTTCATCCTTAATTTAAACAGAGATCCGGCAACAATGTACCTATTCAGAAAATATAACCTTAAACTGAAAACAACCTAACCTAACACAAAAAGTGTCAATTTCCATTAGGGAGTTTAGTTGCCACAGAGGTACTGCCAACAAAATTACTAGATGGTCATAGCCTCACCTGACCCAAAAAGATCGTGAACGGCATATATTTCGAAATCGTTTAATGATGATCAAAGAAAATCTTCATAAGGCTATTCGGGCGATATAGTCGGCCATAGAAATACTGCAGGAATTGGACGACAACATGCCGCCGCCGCCGCCGCCGGAGGCAAGACCGGCTATACAATTAGAAAAAATCTGGTGTGATACACTCACACAACATCCTTTTACAGTGATCTTATAATTAGTCAGAAATTTTATTTTTAATTTTTAACCATTTGTCAAAAATTTTCAAAAATCACAAATTCTACAAAAACGGTACAAAATAGAGCGTTAATTAAAAAGACAAATTTTCTCTAGAATTTTAAGGTGAATTCAAAAATGTAATCATATACCGGGTGTTTTATTTAACATAGGAGTTAATTAAAAAATTGAAGAAAAAACAAAAGAAACCCACTTTAGAAGTATTCAACTGGAAAATCACCTATCTCACATCAATACACATTAAAAATGTAATAAAAATGTAAAGTTTAAAAAATATCGTTGCAGCCGTTTTTGAAAAAATCGAAAAAAACTGAAAAATCACAAGAGTAAACACCTACTTCCGGTTATGCGATTTTCTTCAAAAGCTTCCTGTCTCATCTACATAGTACACAAAACTTATATATGAAGTTTCAACGCCATACCTCTTTTCGTTTTTGAGATATTCTGTTCACAGACAGACAGACACACACACAGACAGACAGACAGACCAATGAAAAAAAAATATGTTTTTGGGGTTCAGGGGACTCTAAAACGTAAAGATCTGTTGAAAACTCAATTTCGAATTTTTGGGGTGAATCCAATACTTCCTTTATTGTAAAAGGAAGTAAAAACCAAAAACGCACCCAAAGAAAAGTATAATTTACGGAAAAGGAAACGCGAATAACGTCAATTTCTAGTATAAAAACCTATTGTGTGACTCTGTGTTTTTAGTGACAGTGACATTTGAAAGGTATTTATAGTGCCATCTATGAAACTGTAGCTAAACTGCTCTCTACGAAGTAGCTCAAATAACTAGAGCCCTTTATAATACAAGCAGACGCATGTCGCACAAGTTGCATAAAATGCTGCATCACAGTACTTTCGCGTTTACATGTTGGTGGCCATGATGCAACCAAAACATAACCCTACAATGTCAAACATTTCAGTCGCTGTGGGTTCTTATATTATCTATTCTCGCTGTTCTAGCTTCTAACCTCGTGTTTGAGTTGCCAGCTGTCTTCGTTTTCCTGTGTTTCTTGCCTTTTATGCTTTGCATCAAATGTATACACATTAACGTATTTTCATTTTCTGAAAAGTAACTAATTTTTTGAATTTGCCGCTTTTGTGATGTTATACTCAAAGTGAAACTATGTAGGCGCCGTAATGTTTTCGGCCGTTTCCAGGCCCTACTAGCAATATATGTATAATACATATAGGATGACGTCAGTCTCGCATTAATCGAGGAGGCCGTAAAATTTAGTATGCCTAGAAATTCGAGTCGATTCACCTTTATCTCTTACACCGTGGTGCAGGCCATAGTATTTAATTTAGTTGGCCGTGAAATAACAAACATAACCTAACCCACTAATCTCGAATTTGACATAGACGGACAATCCACTTCAGTGCTGCCAAATGTGTACCACGAATCACAGCACACTAGAGGTGAAATTTATTCGATCACCAGATATCAACGTCGTATTATATTTCCCTATGCAATATTTCAATTTGTTACCTATAAACAACGGTCATTGTAACATTTGTAAGTATTTCTACTATGTTGTCTAATTTATTTCACTCATTTGTGTATTTTAGATTATAGATACACTATGAAACCCGGAAGAAATACATAATTCCGAAACAGAGTGATTATTATTAAAGACCATCTTCAACAGGCCATTAGACAACTACAGGCCGCTCTTGCAGCCTTAAAAGACTTGGACGTCGACCTACCTCCGCCCGAGGCAGGACCGGTGATTCGAGCTGACAAAAAAACCAGAGATAACAGAAAATAAGATTTGCGCAAACGAAAATAACTTTGTATTTTGTAATTTAAAAAACTTTGTAAGTGACATTTGAAAGCATAAGGTATTTATAGTGCCATCCATGAAACTGTAGCAAAACTGCTCGCTACGAAGTAGCTCAAATAACTATGACGTCCATATATGTATTACTTACTATATTGCTAGCGGCATTAGTGGGGAGGTCACATGGAAGTGAGACAGACAACCAACTCTTCAATGTATATGGTGAGCTGTGAGCAAGCGCGGCGGCGTCGTCCGTCCAATGGGGAAGTGGTCAAGTTTAAAATTAGCCTCTAAAGGCGGAGTTCGAATTCTCATGCATGCGCACGAGACGCGTTATACTCAAAGTGAAACTATGTCGACGCCGTAATGTTTTCGGCCGTTTCCAGGTCCTACTAGCAATATATGTATAATACATATATGATGACGTCAGTCTCGCATTAATCGAGGAGGCCGTGAAATTTAGTATGCCTAGAAATTCGAGTAGCTTCACCTTTATCTCTTACACCGTGGTGCAGGCCATAGTATTTAATTTAGTTGGCCGTAAAATAACAAACAAAACCTAACCTACTAATCTCGAATTTGACATAGACGGACAATCCACTTCAGTGCTGCCAAATGTGTACCACGAATCACAGCACACTAGAGGTGAAATTTATTCGATCACCAGATATCAACGTCGTATTATATTTCCCTAGGCAACATTTGAATTTGTTATAAACAAACAAACGGTCAAAGCAAACAGCGTTATATGCTCTTTGGTCAATGTTATTCTAACATCTGGCAAGTTTTTGTGTATTGTGTAATTCATTTCACTTAATTATGTGTTTTAGGAAATGAAACCGGGTAAGAACTGTCTATACCGCAATAGACTAATAATGATCAACGAAAGTCTGAGGAAGGCCATTCAGGAGATACAGACGACCATAGACATTCTGCACGAATTAGACGAGAACATTCTGCCGCCGGAGGCAGGACCTGTGCAATTAAACAAAAACACACCCAACGACAGATATAACTTACGGAAAAGGAAACGCGAATAACTTCAATTTATAACTCAGTGACTCAGTGTGTTTCTAGTGACATTAACTGCGGGGTGCTATGATAGCTGTCATATTTATCTGTCTAATTAAAAATGTTTATATACTAATTTTTACGCTTTTAATTATTCATTTTAATCGTTCAATGTTTTATTTATACTCTGATATTCGTGATAATTGATTGCATCCTTAAATTAAAGTGAATGTCACGTTCATCTGACTGCTCTTCTGAAGATTTGAATGTTCAAGCAAAATACCCTAATAGTGGAAAATTCTATGAAAAAACAATAACTTGGAAGATTCCTCTAAAGGACCTAGAAGAATCTGGACCATCGAATCAAGTTAAATTTAATAAGAAGGTTAATCAAAGTGACAGTTTCTGTCCTGTTTGCTACAAAAGTTTCAAGAACAAGGTCGGTGTCAATATACATCATTTAAGAGTTCATGGTGAATCGTGCAACAAGTGTGTTTCAAGTCAGCCTGTATCCTATCCTAAACCAGATTCTTTAAGTACCTCAACAGGGGATCCATGTAAGATTTGTGGAAATAAAACTGATCTAAATTTACTTAAGAATAAAAAGTCATGGATTTGTTCAAACTGTTCTGGATTTCCGAAATTAAATCAAGTTAATGACGAGGATTCAGATTTAACAGCAAAACATGATTTGAACAAAATACACGCTGATGCCAATGATATACATCCAGAAATTCAATTAAATGTGCCTCTACATAATATTGCTAAATGTGTAACGTGTGATGTATGTAAGCAGACCTTTTCGACTGCTCGTGGAATGAAAATTCACCGAAGCACCCATGCTAAGGAAGCTAATGCTGAAACAACAAACAATATTCTTCGGCGTACACGTTTGTCGACAAAATTATTAACACCACAAACCCCTTCAAGCACTGAAGCATCTAAATCTACCTCTACAAATAAAAAAAATAGTTTAGAATCCGAATGTAGTCACTGGTGTCGCATTTTCTCTACCTTAGAGAATAATGATAATGTATTATTTGATCAGTTTGATGGGCAAGTGTCGTCCTTTCTTGAATTTCTGTTCAAAGCAAATGAAAAGTTATCAGGTCCAATCCACCCAAATGTGAAATACTATCGTCTACGAAAAAGTCGCAAAGAAAATAATTTGGCTAAACACTCTAAATCAAGTAACCCCCAAAGAACAGATGCAAAAGCAAGGAGTCGACGAAATGCAACATATTCATTCGAGCTTGCGCAATATCACTACTACAACCAGAGGAAGAGAGTGGTAAGAAGTGTTATGAACAACGGTAACTTAAGACAATGTCAAATTGACATTAAGAACATGGAATCACATTTCAAAGAAATATTTGAATGCGTGAATAATTTAACACTGGATTCATATAATACGAATGAATTACATGATGACGTATGGTTTTCAGTTCAAGAGTTAGAACAACAAATAAAGTTAATTAATTTTGATACATCAGCAGGACCAGACAGAGTTTTGGCTAGACCAGTTAAAAAACTGAGAATATCGCAAGCAATTACTTCAATTGCGAATATTATGATGCGTACGTCTTTTGTCCCATCCAAACTTAGAGAAGGTCGTCTGGTTTTTATCGATAAAGGTGGTGATGAAACCGATGTTTGTAATTGGCGACCGATAACAATCTATTCTGTTATTCGTCGAATTATTGAAAAAGCTATTGATCAAAAATTGAGACAACAGATAATAATCAATTCCAATCAACGTGGTTTTGTCTCAGGAATACCTGGCTGTCATATCAACACACGAGTAATTAATGGTTGTCTTTTAAATGCGAAATCCAAGAAAAGAGACTGCGTTGTGTCATTTCTAGACGTTTCAAAAGCATTTGACAGAATAGGACATCAACATATTAGGCAATCATTGAATGCTAGTGGAGTGTCAAATAACCTTAGCGGATTAATAATGAACCTTTTTCAGATGAACACAGTTAAAATCAACCTTGGCAAAAATGAAAGCAATCCAATTAAAATACTCAGAAGTGTACCTCAAGGTGGTCCAACGTCACCAATATTGTTCAATTTGGCTATTAACTTTATATATAATGAATTATGTGATTCAGCTTTCGCAGAAATGTATGGATATAAACTATCTAATACCTATGATGCACTTTGTCTTTCAGGATGTGCTGACGACCAAGCTATCACTGCTAATTCCGTAAATTCTGCAGTTAGGGTCATACAACTGACACAGGATTTGTTTAATAAAATAGGCTTGTCAATAAATCCTAAGAAGAGTCAAGCAATAAATTTAATAAAAGGAGAACTGAGTACTAGTCCTCTCACGCTTAGCGATGGTAATGTAATAAACTGCGTACAACCAAACGAACGTATCCGCTATTTAGGTTGCAGTTTCTCTAATGAACTTATTTTTGATGACCAAGTTGTGACGAACCTTGATAGAAATTTAACGAACTTAGCCACAACAAGCCTACTAAAACCTGACCAAAAGCTTAATATTATTAACCAATACATATTTCCAACGCTTACATATGCCTTGCAGTCAGCTCCACTCAATAAAATTCCATCATATATACCAAACAGTCTTGATGTCATGATTAGAAGAACAGTCAAGAACATAATTGGACTTCCTTCTCATACAAATGATGACATGTTCTACGCGCCTCGTAAGTTACGCGGCTTAGCAGTCATGAGAAACTCCTGGGAAGTCCATCTACAACACTTCTCTATTGCATCACAACTTAATCAGGTAGAAGATGGGCTACTTCACGAGATTTGTAACTTCGTTGAAGAAATGAATAAATGCAAACAGTCTGATATGTATTTAAATAAAATTAGTAGTCATTGATTTCTTCTGTCAATTTATTATATTGATTACTGTCAAAGTCTTTAGTTAAATTTTTTTTTTATTAACATCAATGAATATTTACAATCTATTATACAAAATAATATTCAGTAAATGGTTTGTTTTATGCATTAATAACATGTGAGAGAACACTCCAGTGAGAGCACTCTACCTTAATTGAATTTAACATATAAAGCTGTTATGGTTGTAACATTTTGAAGTTTGGTCTAGTTGAACCTGTTAGGCAGATCAAGTGGATCGAGTCTTTTGAGTCTTTTAACATATGGTCTGTCCAGTAGATTTGCTGCGAGTTCATTAGTGTGCGCACTGAGCTTATCACGATGCTTAACACTGTGGGTCACTATTTCATTTTTTATTGTTGGTATAGGGATATCCTGTGGTATGACCCAATTGGGTACATATCTTGGTGCGTTGATGATGTTCTTGATGACCTTGTTTTGGAATCTCTGGAGGATCTCAAGATTAGAATTGCTGGCTGATCCCCACAGCTGGATCCCATATGTCCACACCGGCTTTAGAATGGCCTTATACAGTAGTAGCTTGCTGTCTACAGAAAGTTGGGAAGTTCTACCAAGGAGCCAGTACATTTTTCGGTACTTTAGATCTGTTTACGTTTTTTCCAGATATGTGTTCTCCAGGTTAATCGTTTATCGAGGTGCAAGCCCAGGTATTTAGCATTATCTGCCTGTGGTAGTTGTTTCGTGTTGAATGTGACAGGAGGGCAGGTTTCCTTGCGCAGTGTGAACGTCACATGCACAGATTTGTCTTCATTGACTCTAATTCTCCAGGTTTTCATCCAGGTTTCTATTTTGTTTAGGTTATTTTGAAGAAGTTCTGATGCAATACGCTGATCATTGTGGGAAGCAAGCACAGCGGTGTCATCCGCGAAGGTGGCTGTCATGGTTTGTCTGGTAGTTGGGATATCTGATGTATATATCAGGTAGAGTGTGGGACCTAGAACGCTGCCTTGTGGTACACCTGACTGGATGGGATACAGAGCTGACAGCTCTTCTTCAAGTTTCACTTGCCCTGATAGACTCCGGATCACAGGCATCATTCATCACAGGAGATTCAGCTCAAACGCTGGGTCTACCAGAAGAAAAGGTGAGAGTGCACATTTCTGGATTAGGCAAGAAAGGAGCAGGTACAGCCCGAGGACGATTAACTGTAAACCTACGTCCACGATTTCCAAGCAACTACACAACCATATGTGAGATGCTGATACTGCCACAGCTAACCAAGTCACTTCCAGAAAAACCGGTCGAAAACTATCGACTTCAGGACTGTAAGAATATGGTGTTGGCTGATCCACTATTTCAGAAACCTGGACCAATAGACGTTATCCTAGGAGCAGACATCTACAAGGAAATCATTTTGGAAGGAGTACGAAAATTCAACGGAGGCCTGTTAGCGCAAAACACGAAACTTGGATGGATCATCACGAGGAATGCAACAGCACCATCAGAAGAAAGGAAAATTCTTAGCATGGTCGCATGTGCTGCAGAAGATGAACAACTCACAAAATTTTGGGAGATTGAAGAAGTTGTACCAGAAAAGATGATGTCCAACGAAGACAAGGAATGCGAAGAATTCTACAACTGCAACCACCAGAGAAATGCTGATGGTACATATACAGTGAAAATTCCGTTCAAGGAACCAATAGAAAAGCTTGGGGATTCAAGAAAAAAAGGCAATTGCACGGTTCATTCAACTGGAGAAACGGTTAGAAGACGATAAAGTTCTAGGTAAAGAATACAAAACCTTTATGAAGGAATACTTAGAACTAGGACATATGAAACGCGTTCAACCAGGAGCCAATCTACGAAAAACCTACTTCATCCCTCATCAAGCGGTAGTGAAGGAAGCTATTAGTGCACTGGACATCCCCAGCATCTCCATCTTTGCGTGGTCAGATTCCATGATAACCTTATCCTGGATAAGAGCAGGTCCGGAGAAATGGAAAACATTTGTTGCAAACAGGGTAACAGAAATATTGGAAGTAACCACCAGCGGAAATTGGCATCATGTGCGCTCAGAGGACAATCCAGCAGACGCTGTATCCCGAGGGCTCACTCCTGTCAAACTACAGCATCATCTATTGTGGTGGAACGGCCCACAATGGTTACGAACTAATCCTTTTCCACTTACGGAAACAACTATTCCCATAACAGCTACAGAAGAGGCAAAAATTTACCAAGTCCAAGCGTTTATCGCATCAAAAGAAGAATTGGGCATCTTATCCAAATACTCGTCACTGCAGAAGTTACTGCGGGTCACTGCATACTGTAACAGGTTTGCTCAAAAATGCAGAAGACAACCGTTTCCGACCGAATACCCTACGGCAGTAGAACTCAACAATTGCCTCATTCAAATCATCCGTATAGTGCAAGCACGCAGCTGGGCAACAGAGATTCAAACCTTGAAGAAAAACATCTCGGTTCACACAAAAAGTTCCTTGGCACCATTACGACCATTCATCGATGATGAAGGAACTCTTAGAGTGGGAGGACGACTTCAAAATTCAATGTTGCCATATAATGAGAAACATCCTATTCTCATTCCCCATAACAGTCATCCAGACCAATTCATAGTGAGAGATGTCCATCGAAAACTGCTACATGGCGGAAGTCAAGCTACAGCGGCATACATCCGTAGAAAATTGACAAGGTGGAAATTACTTCAAAGGTTGAAAAACGACTTTTGGAAAATATGGTCTAAGAAATACCTATCTGGGTTACAACGCAGAACGAAATGGAAGTCAGACGAAGAGAATTTGCAAGTGGGAGATCTAGTGTTACAGAAGGATGACAGCAGTCCTCCCAATCGATGGCCTTTAGCAAGAGTGACAGAAGTGCATCCAGGTACAGATGGCATTGTCAGAGTTGCAACCGTTAAGACAAAGGGAGACACAATTCTCAAGCGTCCTATTACCAAGCTCGTTCCGTTACCAAGACAGAAGAAGAGGAAGGAAGTAGAAAGCAAAGCAGGGGTAGTGGAGTGTCAACAGTAACAAAAACTATAACACTCTTACTTACGTTATGCACCATAATTTCGGCAACCAAGGGATCGTATACAGTAAAGTATCCGTCACCTGGCCTATTTATTGAAGAACTTGGCCACGCAAAACTCTCGAGGGGAAACTTCAGGATCGAAGTAGCAGTGAACATCTCCAGCATCCAAGTAGATGAAGAAGATATAAACAAGACAATCCAACAAATGAATACCTTATGCGACAAGGCACGCAGAATCCCATTGCAAAGAATTAAATCATCACCTGAGAGAGCAGCAAAGACAGATCATCTGGAATATGAGAAGCATTTATACTCAAGATGTCAGAACCAAGCGAGGATTATTAGGGCAACTACTAACCTCAGTGTTTGGAGTCAACGATGAAGTTTACCATGACATCGAATCATTGGATAAAAATCAACTAGAATTAATACATTCATCTAATCGTCAGACGAAGATCATGTTGTCAACTGCAGCAACTCTAAATGAGACTGAAGCCAGAATATCCCAGAAGTTGGATAATTTTCGAAGAAAACTCAATGAAGGGTTGCTAGCAATCAATGAGATGGAACCTTGGTACAAGAAGACGGACGACAACAAGCTAAACATACATGTGTTGACATCATATCAGATGGCCACCAACTACTTACAAGAGATGGGTGAGAAGTACAAACAACTTCTAAATGTAAAATTTAAAAGGGCAGACATCATGCAATTTATTCCATCGTCACAATTTGACAGAATAATGACTAATGCAATGGTCAATCTTCCAGCAAACCTAGAGATTCTTACTACGCCAACGCACAAGATGGAAGTTAGCTTCAACAATGAATCAATCGAGATCTTCAGTTATTTTCACATAACTGAGAAGCGGGAATACAACTTGATAAAACCAACTCCTATTCCAGTAAAGAAAGGAAATGGAACCTACGCATCACTGAACTTGCCAATGGAGTTCTTAGCTATCAACTACAACGAACAAACCTATTTTGAAATCCAAGAGGACAAGTTAAAGGAGATCGAGCCAATAGGAAAACATCTTTACCTATGTAGGCCATCCGCCGTTCGAAGTATTAAAGACAATCCTAATTGCATCATTGACGAAATCTATCAACGATTAAACAAGATCAAATGTTTGGTCCATCAGTTTACAGTTAAGACCCTGGTATGGAAGAAACTGTACGCAGCGAATACATGGTTGTTTATTCCCAATCAACCCACAACAGCAGCAGTACAATGCAGCGGGAATCGAGAAGATGTGAAGATTCAAGATGTTGGCATAATCCAGATATCCCCAGATTGTACTATATACACCAAACGGACTACCTTGCATACTCAGCTATTCACTACTATTCCTGTCGTAGCTGGGTTCAACAAACCAATGCAAGTAATTATTAACACTACTTTGCAGAATACGAGCACCCACCCTCAACTGCAAATGGAGGAACCTGTGTTGCTACCGTCCGATCATTTTCAACGCCTACAAGAAGAAGAGGACGAGTTGCAGCTACATCAGGAATATCCATTGTGGCACCATCAACATACCATCATGGTGAACACTGGTACTACAATCGGTATCTTGGTATCAGTTTGTATCATCTGGACATTATGAAAGTACTGGAGAAAGAATAGGAAACCGCAGCCACGCCCAAATTCAGACCCGTCAGAGAGCTTCAGGTTACAATCACTGCCACCTGACGAAGAAGATGGAGAGACAGCCTCAGCCACACCATCCCGGCCCTTTGTCGCTCGGCAGAATGTTTAGGAACCAAACATAAATTTTAATCCTTTTCATTTAATTAGGCGAATATTTCACAAACACATATCGCATACGGAAAATGCTTAACAAAGCGTCAGCAGTAATGTAATCAGTGCTCGAATGACCGGTGAATAGCCTGCAATTCTGCACTCTGCAAGTTTGTTTGTTATGAAATTGAATACGCAAGTGCATATGCGAGCTGAAACTAGGGCAAATATTAAACCTTGTAAGCTAAGTCAGTATTTTTAAATGTATAAATAGAAAAATATTCTAGTCAATAAACATACAGTTTGAAGTCTTGTTTCACTGTGTCACGCTGACCAACGGCCCCAGGTCTTTTTTGGTACATCATCTCGTGTGAGACCGCACGAGACCGTTGGTTTGCACCCCTTTTTAATTCCTGCACCCTTAAGATATTCCTGCAACTGTCCAAATTAAATTCATACAGTCCATTACATGCTCCACCCTGATCAAGTGTTAAAACGATGTCTAGAGGTTATTACATTGTCGCAAAATTTATATTTATGCTTAAAACATTGCTACTCGTTGCATAAGAAAATTATGGGGGTTAATATGCACAGTTTACAACCCCCGGGAAGCTGTTTTAGCAATTCTTCTACGTCTTGTAATAGTACCAGGCCTGTATGTAATGTCAAATGGAAAATTCAGTGCAGAAGCTGCCTAGGCTAACGTATATTGCTTTCAGTGGTGTCTTTACTTGCTAAAAACGCCCTCCAAAACACACTAAGGTCAAGTTTTGTTTCTTTAGTGTTAAAACGATGTCTAGAGGTTATTACATTGTTCATAATTAATATTTATGCTTAAATCGTTGCTACTCGGTGCATGAGGCAATTATGGGTATTAATATGCACAGTTTACAACTCCCGGGAAGCAGCTTTAGTAATTCTTCTACGTCTTGTATTAATACCAGGCCTGTATGTAATTGCATACGGAAAACTCAATGCAGAAGCTGTCTAGGCTAATGTATATTGTTTCATTGGGGTCTTTACTTGCTAAAAACACCCTCCAAGACACATTAGGGTCAAGTTTTGTTTCTTTAGTGTTAAAACGATGTCTAGAGGTTATTACATTGTCGCAAAATTTATATTTATTCATAATTTATATTTATGCTTAAAACGTTCGTACTCGGTGCATGAGACAATTTTTGGTCTTAATATGCACAGCTTACAACTCCCGCGAAGCAGCTTTAGCAATTCTTCTACGTCTTGTAATAGTACCAGGCCTGTATGTAATGTCAAATGGAAAATTCAGTGCAGAAGCTGCCTAGGCTAACGTATATTGCTTTCAGTGTCGTTTTTACTTGCTAAAAACGACCTCCAAGACACATTAAGATCATGTTTTTTTTCTTTAGTGTTAAAACGATGTCTAGAGGTAATTAGATTGTTCATAATTATATTTATGCTTAAAACGTTGCTACTCCGTGCATGAGGCAATTATTGGTCTTAATATGCACAGTTTACAACTCCCGCGAAGCAGCTTTAGCAATTCTTCGACGTGTTGTATTTATACCAGGCCTGTATGTAATTGCAAACGGAAAACCCGATGCAGAAGCTGTCTAGGCTAATGTACATTGTTTCATTGGGGCCTTTACATGCTAAAAATACCCTACAAGACACATTATGTTCAAGTTTTGTTTATTTAGTGTTAAAACGATGTCTACAGGTTATTACATTGTTCATAATTAATATTTATGCTTAAAACGTTGCTACTCGGTGCATGAGGCAATTATGGATGTTAATATGCACAGTTTACAACCCCCGGGAAGCAGTTTTAACAATTCTTCTACGTCTTGTAATAGTACCAGGCCTGTATGTAATGTCAAATGGAAAATTCAGTGCAGAGGCTGCCTAGGCTAACGTATATTGCTTTCAGTGGTGTTTTTACTTGCTAAAAACGACCTCCAAGACACATTAAGATCATGTTTTTTTTCTTTAGTGTTAAAACGATGTCTAGAGGTTATTACATTATTCATAATTATATTTATGCTTATAACGTTGCTACTCGGTGCATGAGGCAATTATTGGTCTTAATATGCACAGTTTACAACTCCCGCGAAGCAGCTTTAGCAATTCTTCTACGTCTTGTATTAATATCAGGCCTGTATGTAATTGCAAACGGAAAACCCAATACACAAGCTGTCTAGGCTAATGTATATTGTTTCATTGGGGACTTTACTTGCTAAAAACACCCTCCAAGACACATTAAGGTCAAGTATTGTTTCTTTAGTGTTAAAACGATCTCTAGAGGTTATTACATTGTTCATAATTATATTTATGCTTAAAACGTTGCTACTCGGTGCATGAGGCAATTATGGGTGTTAATATGCACAGTTTACAACCCCCGGGAAGCAGTTTTAGCAATTCTTCTACGTCTTGTAATAGTACCAGGCCTGTATGTAATGTCAAATGGAAAATTCAGTGCAGAAGCTGCCTAGGCTAACGTATATTGCTTTCAGTGGTGTCTTTACTTGTTAAAAACGCCCTCCAAAACACACTAAGGTCAAGTTTTGTTTCTTTACTGTTAAAACGATGTCTAGAGGTTACTACATTATTCATCATTTAAATTTATGCTTAAAACGTTCGTACTCGGTGCATGAGGCAATTATTGGTCTTAATATGCACAGTTTACAACTCCCGCGAAGCAGCTTTAGCAATTCTTCTACGTCTTGTATTAATATCAGGCCTGTATGTAATTAATTGCAAACGGAAAACCCGATGCAGAAGCTGTCTAGGCTAATGTATAATGTTTCATTGGGGTCTTTACTTGCTAAAAACACCCTACAAGACACATTAGGGTCAAGTTTTGTTTCTTTAGTGTTAAAACGATGTCTAGAGGTTATTACATTTTCGCAAAATTTATATTTATGCTTAAAACGTTGCTACTCGTGGCATAAGGGAATTATGGGTGTTAATATGCACAGTTTACAGCTCCCGGGAAGCAGCTTTAGTAATTCTTCTACGTCTTGTATTAATACCAGGCCTGTATGTAATTGCAAACGGAAAACCCAATGCAGAAGCTCTCTAGGCTAATATATATTGTTTCATTTAGGTCTTTACTTGCTAAAAACACCCTCCAAGACACATTAGGGTCAAGTTTTGTTTCTTTACTGTTAAAACGATGTCTAGAGGTTACTACATTATTCATCATTTAAATTTATGCTTAAAACGTTCGTACTCGGTGTATGAGGCAATTATTGGTCTTAATATGCACAGTTTACAACTCCCGCGAAGCAGCTTTAGCAATTCTTCTACGTCTTGTATTAATATCAGGCCTGTATGTAATTGCAAACGGAAAACCCGATGCAGAAGCTGTCTACGCTAATGTATAATGTTTCATTGGGGTCTTTACTTGCTAAAAACACCCTACAAGACACATTAGGGTCAAGTTTTGTTTCTTTAGTGTTAAAACGATGTCTAGAGGTTATTACATTTTCGCAAAATTTATGTTTATGCTTAAAACGTTGCTACTCGTTGCAAAAGGGAATTATGGGTGTTAATATGCACAGTTTACAGCTCCCGGGAAGCAGCTTTAGTAATTCTTCTACGTCTTGTATTAATACCAGGCCTGTATGTAATTGCAAACGGAAAACCCAATGCAGAAGCTGTCTAGGCTAATATATATTGTTTCATTTTGGTCTTTACTTGCTAAAAACACCCTCCAAGACAATTTAGGGTCAAGTTTTGTTTCTTTACTGTTAAAACGATGTCTAGAGGTTACTACATTATTCATCATTTATATTTATGCTTAAAACGTTCGTATTCGGTGCATGAGGCAATTATTGGTCTTAATATGCACAGTTTACAACTCCCGCGAAGCATCTTTAGCAATTCTTCTACGTCTTGTATTAATATCAGGCCTGTATGTAATTGCAAACGGAAAACCCAATGCAGAAGCTGTCTAGGCTAATATATATTGTTTCATTTTGGTCTTTACTTGCTAAAAACACCCTCCAAGACACATTAGGGTCAAGTTTTGTTTCTTTACTGTTAAAACAATGTCTAGAGGTTACTACATTATTCATCATTTAAATTTATGCTTAAAACGTTCGTACTCGGTGTATGAGGCAATTATTGGTCTTAATATGCACAGCTTACAACTCCCGCGAAGCAGCTTTAGCAATTCTTCTACGTCTTGTATTAATATCAGGCCTGTATGTAATTGCAAACGGAAAACCCGATGAAGAAGCTGTCTAGGCTAATGTATAATGTTTCATTGGGGTCTTTACTTGCTAAAAACACCCTACAAGACACATTAGGGTCAAGTTTTGTTTCTTTAGTGTTAAAACGATGTCTAGAGGTTATTACATTTTCGCAAAATTTATATTTATGCTTAAAACGTTGCTACTCGTGGCATAAGGGAATTATGGGTGTTAATATGCACAGTTTACAGCTCCCGGGAAGCAGCTTTAGTAATTCTTCTACGTCTTGTATTAATACCAGGCCTGTATGTAAATGCAAACGGAAAACCCAATGCAGAAACTCTCTAGGCTAATATATATTGTTTCATTTAGGTCTTTACTTGCTAAAAACACCCTCCAAGACACATTAGGGTCAAGTTTTGTTTCTTTACTGTTAAAACGATGTCTAGAGGTTACTACATTATTCATCATTTAAATTTATGCTTAAAACGTTCGTACTCGGTGTATGAGGCAATTATTGGTCTTAATATGCACAGTTTACAACTCCCGCGAAGCAGCTTTAGCAATTCTTCTACGTCTTGTATTAATACCAGGCCTGTATGTATTTGCAAACGGAAAACCCAATGCAGAAGCTGTCTAGGCTTATATATATTGTTTCATTTTGGTCTTTACTTGCTAAAAACACCCTCCAAGACACATTAGGGTAAAGTTTTGTTTCTTTACTGTTAAAACGATGTCTAGAGGTTACTACATTATTCATCATTTATATTTATGCTTAAAACGTTCGTACTCGGTGCATGAGGCAATTATTGGTCTTAATATGCACAGTTTACAACTCCCGCGAAGCATCTTTAGCAATTCTTCTACGTCTTGTATTAATATCAGGCCTGTATGTAATTGCAAACGGAAAACCCGATGCAGAAGCTGTCTAGGCTAATGTATATTGTTTCATTGGGGTCTTTACTTGCTAAAAACGCCCTCCAAGACACATTAAGGTCAAGTTTTGTTTCTTTAGTGTTAAAACGATGTTTAGAGGTTATTACATTTTCGCAAAATTTATATTTATGCTTAAAACGTTGCTACTCGTTGCATAAGGGAATTATGGGTGTTAATATGCACAGTTTACAGCTCCCGGGAAGCAGCTTTAGTAATTCTTCTACGTCTTGTATTATTACCAGGCCTGTATGTAATTGCAAACGGAAAACCCGATGCAGAAGCTGTCTAGGCTAATGTATAATGTTTCATTGCGGTCTTTACTTGCTAAAAACACACTACAAGACACATTAGGGTCAAGTTTTGTTTCTTTAGTGTTAAAACGATGTCTAGAGGTTATTACATTATTCATAATTTAAATTTATGCTTAAGACGTTGCTACTCGTTGCATAAGGGAATTATTTGTGTTAATATCCACAGTTTACAGCTCCCGGGAAGCAGCTTTAGTAATTCTTCTACGTCTTGTATTAATACCAGGCCTGTATGTAATTGCAAACGGAAAACCCGATGCAGAAGATGTCTAGGCTAATGTATAATGTTTCATTGGAGTCTTTACTTGCTAAAAACACCCTACAAGACACATTAGGGTCAAGTTTGGTTTCTTTAGTGTTAAAACGATGTCTAGAGGTTATTACATTTTCGCAAAATTTATATTTATGCTTAAAACGTTGCTACTCGTTGCATAAGGGAATTATGGGTGTTAATATGCACAGTTTACAGCTCCCGGGAAGCAGCTTTAGTAATTCTTCTACGTCTTGTATTAATACCAGGCCTGTATGTAATTGCAAACGGAAAACCCAATGCAGAAGCTGTCTAGGCTAATATATATTGTTTCATTTAGGTCTTTACTTGCTAAAAACACCCTCCAAGACACATTAGGGTCAAGTTTTGTTTCTTTACTGTTAAAACGATGTCTAGAGATTACTACATTATTCATCATTTAAATTTATGCTTAAAACGTTCGTACACGGTGCATGAGGCAATTATTGGTCTTAATATGCACAGTTTACAACTCCCGCGAAGCAGCTTTAGCAATTCTTCTACGTCTTGTATTATTATGAGGCCTGTATGTAATTGCAAACGGAAAACCCGATGCAGAAGCTGTCTAGGCTAATGTATAATGTTTCATTGCGGTCTTTACTTGCTAAAAACACCCTACAAGACACATTAGGGTCAAGTTTTGTTTCTTTAGTGTTAAAACGATGTCTAGAGGTTATTACATTTTCGCAAAATTTATATTTATGCTTAAAACGTTGCTACTCGTTGCATAAGGGAGTTATGGGTGTTAATATGCACAGTTTACTGCTCCCGGGAAGCAGCTTTAGTAATTCTTTTACGTCTTGTATTAATACCAGGCCTGTATGTAATTGCAAACGGAAAACCCAATGCAGAAGCTGTCTAGGCTAATGTATATTGTTTCAGTGGTGTCTTTACTTGTTAAAAACGCCCTCCAAAACACACTAAGGTCAAGTTTTGTTTCTTTACTGTTAAAACGATGTCTAGAGGTTACTACATTATTCATCATTTAAATTTATGCTTAAAACGTTCGTACTCGGTGCATGAGGCAATTATTGGTCTTAATATGCACAGTTTACTACTCCCGCGAAGCAGCTTTAGCAATTCTTCTACGTCTTGTATTAATATCAGGCCTGTATGTAATTGCAAACGGAAAACCCGATGCAGAAGCTGTCTAGGCTAATGTATAATGTTTCATTGGAGTCTTTACTTGCTAAAAACACCCTACAAGACACATTAGGGTCAAGTTTTGTTTCTTTAGTGTTAAAACGATGTCTAGAGGTTATTACATTTTCGCAAAATTTATATTTATGCTTAAAACGTTGCTACTCGGTGCATGAGGCAATTATGGGTGTTAATATGCACAGTTTACAACTCCCGGGAAGCAGCTTTAGCAATTCTTCGACGTGTTGTAATTATAACAGACGAGTATATATTCGTGAATGGAAAATTCAATGCAGCAGCTGCCTAGGCTATCGTATATTGCTTTCAGTGGTGTCTTTACTTGCTGAAAACACCCTCCGCGACACATTAGGGTAAAGTTTTGTTGCTTTAGTGTTAAAACAATGTCTAGAGGTTATTACAATGTCCCAAAATTTATATTTATGCTAAAAACGTTGCTACTCGGTGCATGAGGCAATTATTGGTTTTAATATGCACAGTTTACAACTTCCGCGAAGCAGCTTTAGCAATTCTTCGATGCGTTGTATTAATACCAGGTCAAGTTTTGTTTCTTTACTGTTAAAACGATGTCTAGATGTTATTACATTATACATAATTTATATTTATGCTAAAAACGTTCGTACTCGGTGCATGAGGCAATTATTGGTCTTAATATGCACAATTTACAACTCCCGCGAAGCAGCTTTAGCAATTCTTCTACGTCTTCTATTAATACCAGGCCTGTATGTAATTGCAAACGGAAAACCCGATGCAGAAGCTGTCTAGGCTAATGTATATTGTTTCATTGGGGTCTTTACTTGCTAAAAACACCCTACAAGACACATTAGGGTCAAATTTTGTTTCTTTAGTGTTAAAACGATTTCTAGAGGTTATTACATTTTCGCAAAATTTATATTTATGCTTAAAACGTTGCTACATGTTGCATAAGGGATTTATGGGTGTTACTATGCACAGTTTACAACCCCCGGGAAGCAGTTTTAGCAATGCTTCTACGTATTGTAATAGTACCAGGCCTGTATGTAATGTCAAATGGAAAATTCAATGCAAAAGCTGCCTAGGCTAACGTATATTGCTTTCAGTGGTGTCTTTACTTGATAAAAACGCCCTCCAAGACACATTAAGGTCAAGTTTTGTTTCTATAGTGTTAAAACGATGTCTAGAGGTTATTACATTGTTCATAATTAATATTTATGCTTAAAACGTTGCTACTCGGTGCATGAGGCAATTATGGGTGTTAATATGCACAGCTTACAACTCCCGCGAAGCAGCTTTAGCAATTCTTCTATGTCTTGTATTAATACCAGGCCTGTATGTAATTGCAAACGAAAAACCCAATGCTGAAGCTGTCTAGGCTAATATATATTGTTTCATTTAGGTCTTTACTTGTTAAAAACGCCCTCCAAGACATATTAGGGTCAAGTTTTGTTTCTTTACTGTTAAAACGATGTCTAGAGGTTACTACATTATTCATCATTTAAATTTATGCTTAAAACGTTCGTACTCGGTGCATGAGGCAATTATTGGTCTTAATATGCACAGTTTACAACTCCCGCGGAGCAGCTTTAGCAATTCTTCTACGTCTTGTATTAATACCAGTCCTGTATAATCTCTGAAACTTCTTTGTGGCGTGAACTCATAATTCATTTTCTTATATGGGTATTTCGCCACTCTGCAAATTAAAATATTAAATAACGAAAATATTAACAACGAACGTTTCGAGGGACAATCTGCCCTCGTTATCAACGAATAACAGTTAAAACTAACAAGAACTTATCTTTTTTTCACTGGAAGAAAAAACGACCAACCTCCAATGAATTTTCTGACATTGACATTAATTTGCAGAGTGGCGAAATACCCATATAAGAAAATGAATTACCAGTCCTGTATGTAATTGCAAACGGAAAACACGATGCAGAAGCTGTCTAGGCTAATGTATATTGTTTCATTGGGGTCTTTACTTGCTAAAAACGCCCTCCAAGACACATTAAGGTCAAGTTTTGTTTCTATAGTGTTAAAACGATGTCTAGAGGTTATTACATTGTTCATAATTAATATTTATGCTTAAAACGTTGCTACTCGGTGCATGAGGCAATTATGGGTGTTAATATGCACAGTTTACAACTCCCGCGAAGCAGCTTTAGCAATTCTTCTACGTCTTGTATTAATACCAGGCCTGTATGTTATTGCAAACGGAAAACCCAATGCAGAAGCTGTCTAGGCTAATTAATATTGTTTCATTTAGGTCTTTACTTGTTAAAAACGCCCTGCAAGACATATTAGGGTCAAGTTTTGTTTCTTTAGTGTTAAAACGATGTCTAGAGGTTATTACATTGTCGCAAAATCTATATTTATGTTAAAACGTTGCTACTCGTTGCATAAGGAAATTATGGGTGTTAATATACACAGTTTACAACCCCCGGGAAGCAGTTTTAGCAATTCTTCTACGTCTTATAATACTACCAGGCCTGTATGTAATGTCAAATGGAAAATTCAATGCAAAAGCTGCCTAGGCTAACGTATATTGCTTTCAGTGGTGTCTTTACTTGATAAAAACGCCCTCCAAGACACATTAAGGTCAAGTTTTGTTTCTATAGTGTTAAAACGATGTCTAGAGGTTATTACATTGTTCATAATTAATATTTATGCTTAAAACGTTGCTACTCGGTGCATGAGGCAATTTTGGGTGTTAATATGCACAGTTTACAACTCCCGCGAAGAAGCTTTAGCAATTCTTCTACGTCTTGTATTAATACCAGATCTGTATGTAATTGCAAACGGAAAACCCGATGCAGAAGCTGTCTAGGCTAATGTATATTGTTTCATTGGGGTCTTTACTTGCTAAAAACGCCCTCCAAGACACACTAAGGTCAAGTTTTGTTTCTTTACTGTAAAACGATGTCTAGAGGTTATTACATTATTCATAATTTATATTTATGCTTAAAACGTTCGTACTCGGTGCATGAGGCAATTATTGGTCTTAATATGCACAGTTTACAACTCCCGCGAAGCAGCTTTAGCAATTCTTCTACGTCTTGTATTAATACCAGGCCTGTATGTAATTGCAAACGGAAAACCCGATGCAGAAGCTGTCTAGGCTAATGTATATTGTTTCATTGGGGTCTTTACTTGCTAAAAACACCCTACAAGACACATTAGGGTCAAGTTTTGTTTCTTTAGTGTTAAAACGATGTCTAGAGGTTATTACATTTTCGCAAAATTTATATTTATGCTTAAAACGTTGCTACATGTTGCATAAGGGATTTATGGGTGTTACTATGCACAGTTTACAACCCCCGGGAAGCAGTTTTAGCAATGCTTCTACGTATTGTAATAGTACCAGGCCTGTATGTAATGTCAAATGGAAAATTCAATGCAAAAGCTGCCTAGGCTAACGTATATTGCTTTCAGTGGTGTCTTTACTTGATAAAAACGCCCTCCAAGACACATTAAGGTCAAGTTTTGTTTCTATAGTGTTAAAACGATGTCTAGAGGTTATTACATTGTTCATAATTAATATTTATGCTTAAAACGTTGCTACTCGGTGCATGAGGCAATTATGGGTGTTAATATGCACAGCTTACAACTCCCGCGAAGCAGCTTTAGCAATTCTTCTATGTCTTGTATTAATACCAGGCCTGTATGTAATTGCAAACGGAAAACCCAATGCTGAAGCTGTCTAGGCTAATATATATTGTTTCATTTAGGTCTTTACTTGTTAAAAACGCCCTCCAAGACATATTAGGGTCAAGTTTTGTTTCTTTACTGTTAAAACGATGTCTAGAGGTTACTACATTATTCATCATTTAAATTTATGCTTAAAACGTTCGTACTCGGTGCATGAGGCAATTATTGGTCTTAATATGCACAGTTTACAACTCCCGCGAAGCAGCTTTAGCAATTCTTCTACGTCTTGTATTAATACCAGTCCTGTATAATCTCTGAAACTTCTTTGTGGCGTGAATTCATAATTCATTTTCTTATATGGGTATTTCGCCACTCTGCAAATTAAAATATTAAATAACGAAAATATTAACAACGAACGTTTCGAGGGACAATCTGCCCTCGTTATCAACGAATAACAGTTAAAACTAACAAGAACTTATCTTTTTTTCACTGGAAGAAAAAACGACCAACCTCCAATGAATTTTCTGACATTGACATTAATTTGCAGAGTGGCGAAATACCCATATAAGAAAATGAATTACCAGTCCTGTATGTAATTGCAAACGGAAAACACGATGCAGAAGCTGTCTAGGCTAATGTATATTGTTTCATTGGGGTCTTTACTTGCTAAAAACGCCCTCCAAGACACATTAAGGTCAAGTTTTGTTTCTATAGTGTTAAAACGATGTCTAGAGGTTATTACATTGTTCATAATTAATATTTATGCTTAAAACGTTGCTACTCGGTGCATGAGGCAATTATGGGTGTTAATATGCACAGTTTACAACTCCGCGAAGCAGCTTTAGCAATTCTTCTACGTCTTGTATTAATACCAGGCCTGTATGTTATTGCAAACGGAAAACCCAATGCAGAAGCTGTCTAGGCTAATATATATTGTTTCATTTAGGTCTTTACTTGTTAAAAACGCCCTGCAAGACATATTAGGGTCAAGTTTTGTTTCTTTAGTGTTAAAACGATGTCTAGAGGTTATTACATTGTCGCAAAATCTATATTTATGTTAAAACGTTGCTACTCGTTGCATAAGGAAATTATGGGTGTTAATATACACAGTTTACAACCCCCGGGAAGCAGTTTTAGCAATTCTTCTACGTCTTATAATACTACCAGGCCTGTATGTAATGTCAAATGGAAAATTCAGTGCACAAGCTGCCTAGGCTAACGTATATTGCTTTCAGTGGTGTCTTTACTTGCTAAAAACGCCCTCCAAGACACATTAAGCTCAAGTTTTGTTTCTTTAGTGTTAAAACGATGTCTAGAGGTTATTACATTGTTCATAATTAATATTTATGCTTAAAACGTTGCTACTCGGTGCATGAGGCAATTATTGGTCTTAATATGCACAGTTTACAACTCCCGCGAAGCAGCTTTAGCAATTCTTCGACTTGTTGTATTAATACCAGGCCTGTATGTAATTGCAAACGGAAAACCCGATGCAGAAGCTGTCTAGGCTAATGTATATTGTTTCTTTGGGGTCTATACTTGCTTTAAACACTCTACAAGACACATTAGGGTCAAGTTTTGTTTCTTTAGTGTTAAAACGATGTCTAGAGGTTATTACATTTTCGCAAAATTTATATTTATGCTTAAAACGTTGCTACTCGTTGCATAAGGAAATTATGGGTGTTACTATGCACAGTTTACAACCCCCGGGAAGCAGTTTTAGCAATTCTTCTACGTATTGTAATAGTACCAGGCCGGTATGTAATGTCAAATGGAAAATTCAATGCAAAAGCTGCCTAGGCTAACGTATATTGCTTTCAGTGGTGTCTTTACTTGCTAAAATCGACCTCCACGACACATTAAGATCAAGTTTTGTTTCTTTAGTGTTAAAACGATGTCTAGAGGTTATTACATTTTCGCAAAATTTATATTTATGCTTAAAACGTTGCTACTGGTTGCATAAGGAAATTATGGGTGTTACTATGCACAGTTTACAACCCCCGGGAAGCAGTTTTAGCAATTCTTCTACGTATTGTAATAGTACCAGGCCTGTATGTAATGTCAAATGGAAAATTCAATGCAAAAGCTGCCTAGGCTAACGTATATTGCTTTCAGTGGTGTCTTTACTTGCTAAAATCGACCTCCAAGACACATTAAGATCAAGTTTTGTTTCTTTAGTGTTAAAACGATGTCTAGAGGTTATTACATTATTCCTAATTTATATTTATGCTTAAAACGTTCGTACTCGGTGCATGAGGCAATTATTGGTCTTAATATGCACAGTTTACAACTCCCGCGAAGCAGCTTTAGCAATTCTTCTACGTCTGGTATTAATACCAGTCCTGTATGTAATTGCAAACGGAAAACACGATGCAGAATCTGTCTAGGCTAATGTATATTGTTTCATTGGGGTCTTTACTTGCTAAAAACGCCCTCCAAGACACATTAAGGTCAAGTTTTGTTTCTATAGTGTTAAAACGATGTCTAGAGGTTATTACATTGTTCATAATTAATATTTATGCTTAAAACGTTGCTACTCGGTGCATGAGGCAATTATGGGTGTTAATATGCACAGTTTACAACTCCCGCGAAGCAGCTTTAGCAATTCTTCTACGTCTTGTATTAATACCAGGCCTGTATGTAATTGCAAACGGAAAACCCAATGCAGAAGCTGTCTAGGCTAATATATATTGTTTCATTTAGGTCTTTACTTGCTAAAAACGCCCTCCAAGACATATTAGGGTCAAGTTTTGTTTCTTTAGTGTTAAAACGATGTCTAGAGGTTATTACATTGTCGCAAAATCTATATTTATGTTAAAACGTTGCTACTCGTTGCATAAGGAAATTATGGGTGTTAATATACACAGTTTACAACCCCCGGGAAGCAGTTTTAGCAATTCTTCTACGTCTTATAATACTACCAGGCCTGTATGTAATGTCAAATGGAAAATTCAGTGCACAAGCTGCCTAGGCTAACGTATATTGCTTTCAGTGGTGTCTTTACTTGCTAAAAACGCCCTCCAAGACACATTAAGGTCAAGTTTTGTTTCTTTAGTGTTAAAACGATGTCTAGAGGTTATTACATTGTTCATAATTAATATTTATGCTTAAAACGTTGCTACTCGGTGCATGAGGCAATTATTGGTCTTAATATGCACAGTTTACAACTCCCGCGAAGCAGCTTTAGCAATTCTTCGACTTGTTGTATTAATACCAGCCCTGTATGTAATTGCAAACGGAAAACCCGATGCAGAAGCTGTCTAGGCTAATGTATATTGTTTCATTGGGCTCTATACTTGCTAAAAACACCCTACAAGACACATTAGGGTCTAGTTTTGTTTCTTTAGTGTTAAAACGATGTCTAGAGGTTATTATATTTTCGCAAAATTTATATTTATGCTTAAAACGTTGCTACTCGTTGCATAAGGGAATTATGGGTGTTACTATGCACGTGTTACTATGCACAGTGTACAACCCCCGGGAAGCAGTTTAAGCAATTCTTCTACGTATTGTAATAGTACCAGGCCTGTATGTAATGTCAAATGGAAAATTCAATGCAAAAGCTGCCTAGGCTAACGTATATTGCTTTCAGTGGTGTCTTTACTTGCTAAAATCGACCTCCAAGACACATTAAGATCAAGTTTTGTTTCGTTAGTGTTAAAACGATGTCTAGAGGTTATTACATTATTCATAATTTATATTTATGCTTAAAACGTTCGTACTCGGTGCATGAGGCAATTATTGGTCTTAATATGCACAGTTTACAATTGCCGCGAAGCAGCTTTAGCAATTCTTCTACGTCTTGTATTAATACCAGGCCTGTATGTAATTGCAAACGGAAAACCCGATGCAGAAGCTGTCTAGGCTAATGTATATTGTTTCATTGGGATCTTTACTTGCTAAAAACACCCTACAAGACACATTAGGGTCAAGTTTTGTTTCTTTAGTGTTAAAACGATGTCTAGAAATTACTACATTGTGAAAAATTTATATTTATTCTTAAAACGTTGCTACTCGTTGCATAAGGGAATTATGGTTGTTAATATGCACAGTTTACAACCCCCGGGAAGCAGTTTTAACAATTTTTCTACGTCTTGTAATAGTACCATGCCTGTATGTAATGTCAAATGGAAAATTCAGTGCAGAAGCTGCCTAGGCTAACGTATATTGCTTTCAGTTGTGTCTTTACTTGCTAATAACGCCCTCCAAGACACTTTAAGGTCAAGTTTTGTTTCTTTAGTGTTAAAAAGATGTCTAGAGTTTATTACATTGTTCATAATTAATATTTATGCTTAAAACGTTGCTACTCGGTGGATGAGGCAATTATGGGTGTTAATATGCACAGTTTACAACCCCCGGGAAGCAGTTTTAACAATTCTTCTACGTCTTGTAATAGTACCAGGCCTGTATGTAATGTCAAATGGAAAATTCAGTGCAGAAGCTGCCTAGGCTAACGTATATTGCTTTCAGTGGTGTCTACTTGCTAAAAACGCCCTCCAAGACACATTAAGGTCAAGTTTTGTTTCTTTATTGTTACAACGATGTGTAGAGGTTATTATATTGTTCATAATTATATTTAAGCTTAAAACGTTGCTACTCGGAGCATGAGGCATTTATGGATGTTAATATGCACAGTTTACAACTCCCGGAAAGCAGATTTAGCAATTCTTCGACGTGTTGTAATTATAACAGACGAGTATTGGTGAATGGAAAATTCAATGCAGCAGCTGCCTAGGCTATCGTATATTGCTTTCAGTGGTGTCTTTACTTGCTGAAAACACCCTCCGCGACACATTAGGGTCAAGTTTTGTTGCTTTAGTGTTAAAACAATGTCTAGAGGTTATTACAATATCCCAAAATTTATATTTATGCTTAAAACGTTGCTACTCGGAGAATGAAGCAGTTATTGGTTTTAATATGCACAGTTTACAACTCCCGCGAAGCAGCTTTTGCAATTCTTCGACGTGTTGTATTAATACCAGGCCTGTATGTAATTGCAAACGGAAAACCCAACGCAGAAGCTGTCTAGGCTAATGTATTGCAATGGTCTTTAGCCCTCAAATCACAATAGTTTAGTTAGAATAGGAGATAGGTTAGGCATTTTAGTAGTTTAAAGTAGGATAGTAAAGCATCAAATATCAAATGAGACTGATTAATGATAACAGTTTAAAAAAAAAGCAATGAATAATTTTGTGTGAATTAAAATAACAACGCATTACAACCTACTAATGATATTAAAAAGAAAACATGCGTAGTGATTTTAATTAACAAAAATTAGGGGGTCTTTAGCCCTCAAATCAGCTCGGATTGCAGTACAATCGAATAACAAATCAAATCACTAAAGCACAGAGTTGTAATAATGCAGGCATCTGAGAAAATTCACATAAATTGCCAAATCATAATAACACTGGTATAAATGGCCAATGAGATTGATTGTATTTGAATAGGCACAGAAATATGGTAACTCAAGTTCCGTGTATTGGGTTTTAACAATATAATTTTAAGCATAATATAATAGATTTGCACAAAGTAGAAGCCGAATTTAAATTAATTAGGAACTGGCATAGTAAGATCAAGTTAAACACAGCTTAAAAAAGGAAGCGTAGAGAGTAAAATCATTAGGGAATGAATAGGAAATGAACATTTTTAGAATAAAGGTGAAAATAAGAATGACCAGAAAGATAAGGCAAAAGAACATAGAAAAGCCAGTCTTGTCATTTATTACATGAAAATACAAGACTTGGGAATTTGAAGAGATTGCAGTGGCAAGAAATTAGATGAAATTCAGATAGCAGAAAATGAGGAGTGCCTGTCTACATTGTCGACGTTGATGGAATTTTTGAGAGTTTGTGTGACTTGTGAAGAAATGACAGAAACCTTAACCGCTATTGAATGTTCTGAACAAGTTAGTGGAGAACTTTTCCAAAGGTAATGAGGAGTGCCTGTCTACATTGTCTCTGTTTTCAAATGAGCTAGCGAAGTTATTATATCAGATGAATGGATTAAATAAAGGGCAAACTACCATAAGAATAATTCTTAATTTGGCGTACCCAACAAAATAAGTTAATCAGTCAGTTTGATCTTAGCAAATGGTAAAACTAAATATTGTGTGGTGACCTATTTTATTTGCACCTTCTTAATTACATCATTATTATAATAGTACACTATATTAGATAGGGTCATTGCAATATATTGTTTCATTGGGGTATTTACTTGCTGAAAACACCCTCCAAGTCACATTAAGTTCAAGTTTTGTTTCTTTAGTGTTAAAACGATGTCTAAAGGTTATTACATTGTCGCAAAATTTATATTTATGCTTAAAACATTGCTACTCGTTGCATAAGGGAATTATGGGTGTTAATATGCACAGTTTACAACCCCCGGGAAGCAGTTTTAGCAATTATTCTACGTCTTGTAATAGTACCAGGAGTGTATGTAATGTCAAATGGAAAATTCTATGCAAAAGCTGCCTAGGCTAACGTATATTGCTTTCAGTGGTGTCTTTACTTGCTAAAAACGCCCTCCAAGACACATTAAGGTCAAGTTTTGTTTCTTTGTTGTTAAAACGATGTCTAGAGGTTATTACATTGTTCATAATTAATATTTATGCTTAAAACGTTGCTACTCGGTGCATGAGGCAATTATGGGTGTTAATATGCAGAGTTTACAACTCCCGGGAAGCAGCTTTAGTAATTCTTCTACTTCTTGTATTAATACCAGGCCTGTATGTAATTTCAAACGGAAAACCCAATGCAGAAGCTGTCTAGGCTAATATATATTGTTTCATTGGGGTCTTTACTTGCTAAAAACACCCTCCAAGACACATTAAGGTCAAGTTTTGTTTCTTTAGTGTTAAAACGATGTCTAGAGGTTATTACATTGTCGCAAAATTTATATTTATGTTTAAAACGTTGCTACTCGTTGCATAAGGGAATTATGGGTGTTAACATGCACAGTTTACAACCCCCGGGAAGCAGTTTTAGCAATTCTTCTACGTCTGATAATAGTACCAGGCCTGTATGTAATGTCAAATGGAAAATTCAGTGCAGAAGCTGACTAGGCTAACGTATATTGCTTTCAGTGGTGTCTTTACTTGCTAAATACGCCCTCCAAGACACATTAAAGTCAAGTTTTGTTTCTTTAGTGTTAAATCGATTTCTAGAGGTTATTACATTGTTCATAATTAATATTTATGCTTAAAACGTTGCTACTCGGTGCATGAGGCAATTATGGGAGTTAATATGCACAGTTTACAACTCCCGCGAAGCAGCTTTAGCAATTCATCTACGTTTTGTATTAATACCAGGCCTGTATGTAATTGCAAACGAAAAACCCGATGCAGAAGCTGTCTAGGCTAATATATATTGTTTCATTGGGGTCTTTACTTGCTAAAAACACCCTCCAAGACACATTAAGGTCAAGTTTTGTTTCTTTAGTGTTAAAACGATGTTTAGAGGTTATTACATTGTTCATAATTCTATTTATGCTTAAAACGTTGCTACTCGGAGCATGAGGTATTTATGGATGTTAATATGCACAGTTGACAACCCCCGGGAAGCAGTTTTAGCAATTCTTCTACGTCTTGTAATAGTACCAGGCCTGTATGTAATGTCAAATGGAAAATTCAGTGCAGAAGCAGCCTACGCTAACGTATATTGCTTTCAGTGGTGTCTTTACTTGCTAAAAACACCCTCCAAGACACATTAAGGTCAAGTTTTGTTTCTTTAGTGTTAAAACGATGTTTAGAGGTTATTACATTGTTCATAATTATATTTATGCTTAAAACGTTGCTACTCGGAGCATGAGGCATTTATGGATGTTAATATGCACAGTTTACAATCCCCGGGAAGCAGTTTTAGCAATTCTTCTACGTCTTGTAATAGTACCAGGCCTGTATGTAATGTCAAATGGAATATTCAGTGCAGAAGCAGCCTACGCTAATGTATATTGCTTTCAGTGGTGCCTTTACTTGCTAAAAACGCCCTCCAAACCACATTAAGGTCAAGTTTTGTTTCTTTAGTGTTAAAACGATTTCTAGAGATTATTACATTGTTCATAATTAATATTTATGCTTAAAACGTTGCTACTCGGTGCATGAGGCAATTATGGGAGTTAATATGCACAGTTTACAACTCCCGCGAAGCAGCTTTAGCAATTCTTCTACGTTTTGTATTAATACCAGGCCTGTATGTAATTGCAAACGAAAAACCCGATGCAGAAGCTGTCTAGGCTAATATATATTGTTTCATTGGGGTCTTTACTTGCTAAAAACACCCTCCAAGACACATTAAGGTTAAGTTTTGTTTCTTTAGTGTTAAAACGATGTTTAGAGGTTATTACATTGTTCATAATTATATTTATGCTTAAAACGTTGCTACTCGGAGCATGAGGTATTTATGGATGTTAATATGCACAGTTGACAACCCCCGGGAAGCAGTTTTAGCAATTATTCTACGTCTTGTAATAGTACCAGGCCTGTATGTAATGTCAAATAGAAAATTCAGTGCAGAAGCAGCCTACGCTAACGTATATTGCTTTCAGTGGTGTCTTTACTTGCTAAAAACACCCTCCAAGACACATTAAGGTCAAGTTTTGTTTCTTTAGTGTTAAAACGATGTTTAGAGGTAATTACATTGTTCATAATTATATTTATGCTTAAAATGTTGCTACTCGGAACATGAGGCATTTATGGGTGTTAATATGCACAGTTTACAACCCCCGGGAAGCAGTTTTAGCAATTCTTCTACGTCTTATAATCGTACCAGGCCTGTATGTAATGTCAAATGGAAAATTCAATGCAGAAACTGCCTAGGCTAACGTATATTGCTTTCAGTGGTGTCTTTACTTCCTAAAAACGCCCTCCAAGACACATTAAAGTCAAGTTTTGTTTCTTTAGTGTTAAATCGATTTCTAGAGATTATTACATTGTTCATAATTAATATTTATGCTTAAAACGTTGCTACTCGGTGCATGAGGCAATTATGGGAGTTAATATGCACAGTTTACAACTCCCGCGAAGCAGCTTTAGCAATTCTTCTACGTTTTGTATTAATACCAGGCCTGTATGTAATTGCAAACGAAAAACCCGATGCAGAAGCTGTCTAGGCTAATATATATTGTTTCATTGGGGTCTTTACGTGCTAAAAACACCCTCCAAGACACATTAAGGTCAAGTTTTGTTTCTTTAGTGTTAAAACGATGTTTAGAGGTTATTACATTGTTCATAATTATATTTATGCTTAAAACGTTGCTACTCGGAGCATCAGGTATTTATGGATGTTAATATGCACAGTTGACAACCCCCGGGAAGCAGTTTTAGCAATTATTCTACGTCTTGTAATAGTACCAGGCCTGTATGTAATGTCAAATGGAAAATTCAGTGCAGAAGCAGCCTACGCTAACGTATATTGCTTTCAGTGGTGTCTTTACTTGCTAAAAACACCCTCCAAGACACATTAAGGTCAAGTTTTGTTTCTTTAGTGTTAAAACGATGTTTAGAGGTAATTACATTGTTCATAATTATATTTATGCTTAAAATGTTGCTACTCGGAACATGAGGCATTTATGGATGTTAATATGCACAGTTTACAACTCCCGGGAAGCAGCTTTAGCAATTCTTCGACGTGTTGTAATTATAACAGACGAGTATGTATTGGTGAATGGAAAATTCAATGCAGCAGCTGTCTAGGCTAACGTATATTGCTTTAAGTGGTGTCTTTACTTGCTGAAAACACCCTCCGCGACACATTAGGGTCAAGTTTTGTTTCTTTAGTGTTAAAACGATGTCTAGAGGTTATTACAATGTCCCAAAATTTATATTTATGCTTAAAACGTTGCTACTCGGTGCATGAGGCAATTATTGGTTTTAATATGCACAGTTTACAACTCCCGCGAAGCAGCTTTAGCAATTCTTCGACGTGTTGTATTAATAGCAGGTCAAGTTTTGTTTCTTTAGTATTAAAACGATGTCTAGAGGTTATTACATTATTCATAATTTATATTTATGCTTAAAACGTTCGTACTCGGTGCATGAGGCAATTATTGGTCTTAATATGCACAGTTTACAACTCCCGCGAAGCAGCTTTAGCAATTCTTCTACGTCTTGTATTAATACCAGGCCTGTATGTAATTGCAAACGGAAAACCCGATGCAGAAGCTGTCTAGGCTAATATATATTGTTTCAGTGGTGTCTTTACTTGCTAAAAACACCCTCCAAGACACATTAGGATCAAGTTTTGTTTCCCTACTGTTAAAACGATGTCTAGAGGTTATTACATTGTCGCAAAATGTATATTTATGCTTAAAACGTTGCTACTTGTTGCATAAGGGAATTATGGGTGTTAATATGCACAGTTTACAACCCCCGGGAAGCAGTTTTAGCAATTATTCTACGTCTTGTAATAGTACCAGGCCTGTATGTAATGTCAAATGGAAAATTCAGTGCAAAAGCTGCCTAGGCTAACGTATATTGCTTTCAGTGGTGTCTTTACTTGCTAAAAACGCCCTCCAAGACACATTAAGGTCAAGTTTTGTTTCTTTAGTAATAAAACGATGTCTAGAGGTTATTACATTATTCATAATTTATATTTATGCTTAAAGCGTTCGTACTCGGTACATGAGGCAATTATTGGTCTTAATATGCACAGTTTACAACTCCCGCGAAGCAGCTTTAGCAATTCTTCGACGTGTTGTATTAATACCAGGCCTGTATGTAATTGCAAACGGAAAACCCAATGCAGAAGCTGTATAGGCTAATATATATTGTTTCAGTGGTGTCTTTACTTGCTAAAAACACCCTCCAAGACACATTAGGGTTAATTTTTGTTTCCCTACTGTTAAAATGATGTCTAGAGGTTATTACAATGTCCCAAAATTTATATTTATGCTTAAAACGTTGCTACTCGGTGCATGAGGCAATTATTGGTTTTAATATTCACAGTTTATAACTCCCGCGCAGCAGCTTTAGCAATTCTTCGACGTGTTGTATTAATACCAGGTCAAGTTTTGCTTCTTTAGTGTTAAAACGATGTCTAGAGGTTATTACATTGTCGCAAAATTTATATTTATGCTTAAACCGTTGCTACTCGTTGCATAAGGAAATTATGGGTGTTAATATGCACAGTTTACAACCCCCGGGAAGCAGCTTTAACAATTCTTCTACGTCTTGTAATAGTACCAGGCCTGTATGTAATGTCAAATGGAAAATTCAGTGCAGAAGCTGCCTAGGCTAACGTATATTGCTTTCAGTGGTGTCTTTACCTGCTAAAAACGCCCTCCAAGACACTTTAAGGTCAACTTTTGTTTCTTTAGTGTTAAAAAGATGTCTAGAGGTTATTACATTGTTCATAATTAATATTTATGCTTAAAACGTTACTACTCGGTGCATGAGGCAATTATGGGTGTTAATATTCACAGTTTGCAACCCCCGGGAAGCAGTTTTAACAATTATTCTACGTCTTGTAATAGTACCAGCCCTGTATGTAATGTCAAATGGAAAATTCAATGCAGAAGCTGCCTAGGCTAACGTATATTGCTTTCAGTGGTGGCTTTACTTGCTAAAAACGCCCTCCAAGACACTTTAAGGTCAAGTTTTGTTTCTTTAGTGTTAAAAAGATGTCTAGAGGTTATTACATTGTTCATAATTAATATTTATGCTTAAAAACGGAAAAACCAATGCAGCAGCTGTCTAGGCTAATGTATATTGTTTCATTGGGGTCTTTACTTGCTAAAAAGACCCTCCAAGACACATTAGGGTCAAGTTTTGTTTCTTTAGTGTTAAAACGATGTCTAGAGGTTATTACATTGTTCATAATTAATATTTATGCTTCAAACGTTGCTACTCGTTGCAGAAGGGAATTATGGGTGTTAATATGCACAGTTTACAACTCCCGGGAAGCAGTTTTAGCAATTCTTCTACGTCTTGTAATAACCAGGCCTGTATGTAATGAAAAATTCAGTGCATAAGTTGCCTAGGCTAACGTATATTGCTTTCAGTGGTGTCTTTACTTGCTAAAAACGCCCTCCAAGACACATTAAGGTCAAGTTTTGTTTCTTTAGTGTTAAAACGATGTCTAGAGGTTATTACATTGTTCATAATTATATTTATGCTTAAAACGTTGCTATTCGGAGCATGAGGCATTTATGGATGTTAATATGCACAGTTTACAACTCCCGGGAAGCAGCTTTAGCAATTCTTCGACGTGTTGTAATTATAACAGACGAGTATGTATTGGTGAATGGAAAATTCAATGCAACAACTGCCTAGGCTATCGTATATTGCTTTCAGTGGTGTCTTTACTTGCTGAAAACACCCTCCGCGACACATTAGGGTCAAGTTTTGTTGCTTTAGTGTTAAAACATTGTCTAGAGGTTATTACAATGTCCCAAAATTTATATTTATGCTTAAAACGTTGCTACTCGGTACATGAGGCAATTATTGGTTTTAATATGCACAGTTTAAAACCCCCGGGAAGCAGTTTTAGCAATTCTTCTACGTCTTGTAATAGTACCAGGCCTGTATGTAATGTCATATGGAAAATTCAGTGCAGAAGCTGCCTAGGCTAACGTATATTGCTTTCAGTGGTGTCTTTACTTGCTAAAAACGTCCTCCAAAACACATCAAGGTCAAGTTTTGTTTCTTTAGTGTTAAAACGATGTCTAGAGGTTATTACATTGTCGCAAAATTTATATTTTTGCTTAAAACGTTGCTACTCGGTGCATGAGGCCATTATGGGTGTTAGAATGCTCATTTTTCAACTCCCGGGAAGCAGTGTTAGCAATTCTTCTACGTCTTGTATTAATACCAGGCCTGTATGTAATGTCAAATGGAAAATCCAATGCAGAAGCTGTCTAGGCTAATGTATATTGCTTCAGTGGTGTCTTTACTTGCTAAAACACCCTCCAAGACACATTAGGGTCAAGTTTTGTTTCTTTAGTTTTAAATCGAGGTGTAGAGGTTATTACAATGTCCCAAAATTTATATTTATGCTTATGACGTTGCTACTCGGTGCATGAGGCAATTATGGGTGTTAATATGCACAGTTTACAACTCCCGGGAAGCAGCTTTAGCAATTCTTCGACTTGTTGTAATTGTAACAGACGAGTATGTATTGGCGAATGGAAAATTCAATGCAGAAGTTGCTCAGGCGAACATTTATCGATTTCTGTAGTGTGTTTATGTGCTAAAAACACCCTCCAAGACACATTAGAACCAAATTTTTCTGTCTTTAGTGTTAAAACGTGGTCTAGAGGTTATTATAGCGTCGAAAAATTTATATTTATGCTTATAATGCTGCTACTCGGTGCATGAGGCCATTATGAGTGTTAATATGCACAGTTTACAACAACCGGGTAGCAGTTTTAGCAATTCTTTGACTTCCTTTAATTATACCAGACAAGTAAGTAATGGAGAAACAAAAATCCAATGGAGAAGCTGCTCAGGCTAACCTCTATCGCTCTCTGTGTTGTCTTTATGTGCTAACAACACTCTCTTAGACACATTAGGATCAAACAAGCAATTCAGTGAGACAAATTTCTCATTTAAAAAAACAAACATTTATGCTTAAAACGTTGCTACTCGGTGCATGAGGCAATTATTGGTTTTAATATGCACAGTTTACAACTCCCGCGAAGCAGCTTTAGCAATTCTTCGACGTGTTGTATTACTACCAGGTCAAGTTTTGTTTCTTTAGTGTTAAAACGATGTCTGGAGGTTATTACATTGTCGCAAAATTTATATTTATGCTTAAAACATTGCTACTCGGTGCATGAGGCCATTATGGGTGTTAGAATGCACATTTTACAACTCCTGGGAAGCAGTGTTAGCAATTCTTCTACGTCTTGTATTAATACCAGGCCTGTATGTAATGTCAAATGGAAAATCCAATGCAGAAGCTGTCTAGGCTAATGTATATTGCTTCAGTGGTGTCTTTACTTGCTAAAACACCCTCCAAGACACATTAGGGTCAAGTTTTGTTTCTTTAGTTTTAAAAAGAGGTCTAGAGGTTATTACATTGTCCCAAAATTTATATTTATGCTTATGACGTTGCTACTCGGTGCATGAGGCAATTATGAGTGTTAATATGCACAGTTTACAACAACCGGGTAGCAGTTTTAGCAATTCTTTGACTTCCTCTAATTATACCAGACAAGTAAGTAATGGAGAAACAAAAATCCAATGGAGAAGCTGCTCAAGCTAACCTCTATCGCTCTCTGTGGTGTCTTTATGTGTTAACAACACTCTCTTAGACACATTAGGATCAAACAAGCAATCCAGTGAGACAAATGTCTCATTTAAAAAAACAAAAAAGACCGTTTTCAAATAGAACGCGTATTAAATGAAAACTGTACCCAGACCTGGAAGGTGTCAAAGTGGTTGCCTAACCGATCGACGTTTTAAGGCGCAGAGGGTCGCAGCTCCGTTTGGCTACTGAAACATTTTTATTTAATACGCGTTCTATTTGAAAAACGGCCTTTTTTGTGATTTCTCGAAAACCGGAAGTGTCACGCGACTGAAATTCGATTCCTTAGCTGACATGACCATTCC